>UXGC01000648.1:0-70696 GCA_900480045.1 Eurytoma adleriae | reverse complement strand
CCGGGGGGGGGGGGGTGGCGGTAACGCGATAAACGGATTAACGGCGAGCCGCGCGCGCGAGCGGGCGCCCGAGAGGTCGGGGAATGTCACGGCGCGCGAGCTGCTCTCGAAAACCCGGCTGGGATATTCCCCACCTCCCCGCTTCCCTTTCCCTCTCTCTCTTTCTCTTTCTCTTCCTTTCCCTCTCTTCCTTCCTTCCTGCTCGCTCGCCTTTTTTTTGCGCGCGCGACCGGCTCGCCGCTCTCTTTCTCTCTTTTCGCTTCTTTCGCCGCTACCGCCCGACCTCCCCCGCGGCTGTCTCTCGCTCGTCGAGTTCCGCCGCCTTCTAGCCGATTAGGTCGACGAGCGCGAGTTTCTTCGTCGCTGCCTTTTTGGGAAGGGCTCTCTCCCGGCGAGGCGGTTTTCGCCTTTCCCCTCCTTTTTTTTTTGGCGCTCCACGGGTTTTGGGACTCGCCGGCGAATTTTAAAGGTGGCGCGAGGTAGAGGGGTTATTTGTTTCGTTATAATTAAGAGCCATTTTTAAAGCGGAGACTTTGCAATCGCCTTTTGATCAGTACGAAATTAGTTTATAATTTCTTGAGCAGCAATTATTATTTTAATAATGCAGATTTTTCCAGATGTTGTTAGAAACTGAAAGTTTTTAAATCATCTCACATTAAATTCACTACTGGCTGCAAGTAATCTAGTTAATATTATAATCGGTAAATTGTAGTCAATAATTTATTAGTTTTGCCCATTTTTTAACATTAAATTTTTCGGTTAGTTGACCTCACATGTTTTTAACAGTCGGAATAACTTGTACGCTTGCGTTTTGTGATAGTAAATAGAATATGTTCATGGGACTGTCAATGAAACTGATTTTTTGTACATACATTTACACATAAATTATACGTACTTTTCAGATATTGAACTGCAATCGGTTTTGTTTATTGTAACTCGGATTTTGGTATTTGTAGTCTTGATTCCTCCTTAAAAAACGCAAAACAACAATATAACTACTGACATATATTGAAAACTTTTGGAGTAAACATAACAATTCTAAGTGAATTCCAGCGCACAATTAGTACGTAATATAAAGAAAGTGAACCACGACGACTGCTCCGCTAAAAATACGCTCCCGCATGTCTCTCGAAACACGACCCACAAAATTTACGCGTCGCATCAAAACCAAAGAAACCCGACTCAAGTGCATAACTCGCCGTTGATTCCCGCCGAATCGCTTCATTAAAAAGCCATACGCCGTCGAGAAATAAAAAGGCGGACAGAGCTCACTGGCACCATCGCCCGGAGTTGCATAAAAAAAAAGTCGCGCGGTGAAAAACGAACGTCCGGCGCCGCTCGCCTTAATAAGCCACGAGGTAGTTACGCGGCGGCCGTAAAAGCGCGCGCGCGACTCGTTTTTTTTCCGTCGCCGCGGCCTCGCTCGTGCCCCGCATTTTATCGCGGCGGCTTCATCTTTATTTATCGCCGATACGACTCGCAAGCGCGCCACCTCGCCGTTCTGCTTTCGCGCGCCCGCTCGCCCTGGGATATAAGCCTGAGAAACCCGCCCGGCCACGGAGGAGGGAGAACCTCGGCCGGGATGGGATCTAGGTTGATTGACTTTTTTTTTCGAGGGCGTGTGTATAATAACGTTTTTTTTATTTTCCGGAGTCGTCGGGTTTAGCTTGGAGAGACGTGGTATCGTTTGGTGACGAATAATTGTTTTTTTCTTAAAAATCTTAAAAACATGATGGGCCTAAAAGTGAAGACAGCTATTTTGGATTCCATTGGCTCTGACTTGATCATGTGATTAGTAGTCGGTGTCTAACGTGCAATTTTACTTAAACGTACTCTAACGGTGTATGGAATAATATTATGCGGAGTATACGGGAAAAGAAAATTAATTTACGTCTAGATAAACTAGTCATTTATACATTAGTTGTTCTCTATTTTCAACCAATTCTATTTGGTTTAATGCAATAACTGCTCCTGAATAGATAGATGATAATATGCAAAATAGTAAAGTTATGTCATAAATATACGATTACAGAACAATAAGAAAAATTTAGAATGATTTTTAGAAGTATTTTCTTTTACTTGTATACGAAAATCTTCTTCTGTGCTATAGTATAGGTTACGTTACATTTTTTTAATAAAAATAGGAGCTTTATATAGCAAGAAGCGCAGAAGACTTACTTATTCTTATTTTAAATTTGAAGTAGAAGATGTATTCAAATTTTCTTATCCAAACAGTTGACAACAAATGGAGTATAATTGTTTGTTTATATAAAAGAGTCATTTTTATTTGAATAATCGTTTTTTCTAAACGAGAAATTATATTCTTTTTCAAAATGTAATTAATACTCCTTCAAACTAAATTAATATAAATAAATAAATATATCGGTAAAATAAAGAAAATTGATCCAGCGGTTAATTAAAATTCAACTTGAATAAATGGCATTTTAGTGATTTCGCAGTACGCGCACTGCGCCAGGGCGTTCACGTCCGCCTTACGCATAATATATAACATTACGTGCATCCCACGCGTTTCACTCGATCAAGGCGTAGGCTGTCTGGCTGATTACGCGTAATTAATACGAACCGCCTGCCCGAAAATCGACGTTTCCGTCATTCAACGACCCGAATCCTCTTAGGCGATATCGCATTCCCGCTGATTTATGTCCGAGTAATTCTTTAGACAATCAATTTAATTTACTTTAATTATTATAGATTTTTTTAAGTGATTGTCTCAATTTCACGTTAGCTTCAAGCAATTTTGTTTTTAAAAATAGTTAAATAAGTAATTATTATAAAGTTGTAACGTTTCTAATATTTTTTTCTACAAATTTTGTAGCGATTTTTTTGTAGCGATATTCATAGGCGGTATAAATATTGTTACATTCGGACTTTTTACGGTTATTGAAAATTGTAATGAAAGGTTTAGATAACACAGTAAAATTTTAAGTGTTTTCTTTATGCCTTGGTTGAATAACAGAGTAATAGGATTTCACAAAGGATCCTAGAGCAAAAATTCATCAACTATTGTTTCTTTTTATCGAATTTCACTTAACTGATAAATGATTTTAGTTTTTTCCTTAATTCTTTAAACTACAATATTTATATACTCTTCAAAATTGCTCTAGGAGCAGCTAAGTCAATCGTCGTTGAACTTTCTACTTTCCCTTTTCTATAATAGTTAACATTTATAACAAAATTTAATATCTGATGATAAAATTACATTTAAAATGATTCGGGGTAATCGTAATATTCAATAATTATTGATGAATCTTAAATTATAAATTTATTACAAAAGTTTCATGGAAATTCAACTCTTCCTTATTTACATAGATGTTGACCTCAAATAAATAAATAGACTAGTATCGTATGTTACAATTACTATCGTTTACAAAATCAAATATCCGTAATTTTAGATAAAAATCAAAATACTTGAACAATAGTAGTTCCATAAAATATTAATGTCAATAAATATTTCATGAAGTAAATACCTAACGTATGTATTACCGATCACTCAAATTCGGATATATCTTCCAAAACGAAATTAATTACGAAATCTAGTCCCTCGCCGATCAAAAAAAATATTTAAAACTAAATCTTCAGCGCAAAAAATGACACTCTTCTAAAAGCAAGCTCCTTTCCTCCAAAAGAGAAAAAAACCACCAAGAAAAAAGTAAAACCCGTACACCTACGTAGTCGAGGACGCGGCGCTAACCGAGAGTGTGCGCGTGCGAGTGAGAGAGACAGAGTTGGTCGACCCTCGCGCGAATTGATATAGCGAAAGGTGGCGGAGCTCGCGCGCGCGCGTATCGTGGGAGCCGAGGCGGCTCGGCGGCGGCATTAATGATGCATGGCCCGTCGGCTCTGCCTCGCCGCTCATAATGACCCGACCGACTGGTTCGCTCGCCCGCGCGCCGTTTGACGTTTTCTATGCTCGTCGGCGTCTTCTCCCCTCTCTTTCTTCCTCTCCTCCTCTCTGCCCGTCCCTGTCTCTCTCTTTTTTTTTATTTTCGCAGCGACGAACCTTGGGCTCGCTTTCGCGCGCTCGCTCTCGCTTTTGTTCGTATTCTTTCCTTTTTTTCGGCGATCACCGAGCTTTTTCGGAGCGAGCTTCTTCTCGACGGTGAGAACAGTGTGATGTAAGTGACGTTGGAGCGATGGGCTTCTGAGAATTTTTTACGGTATGGGGTTATTAATGTGTGTAATTAAATTTTTTCTCTTCTCTTTTAACAGAAACATTATATAGTACTGGGGAAATACTGATTTTATAATGTACGAATTTTTTGGTTGCACATTTATGGAGCATGGTTTTATCACGACTCAAAGATATTTTTATCTTTGACTGGTCGATTTTGGTTTATACGTTGATATAAGTATCGATTTATTTTCAAAGGTACAATTTTACGCTGGTTAAAAATTTTAGCTCTATCGAGATATCCAGACACATGAAATGTTTATCCATTGCGCCCTGCACTCTAGAAAGAGAACCAATTTTACATGAATGTTAAAATCAAATCCGATAACCCACATACACAATTCCAAAATCGCTCAAAAACTCGAGACCACCTCTCTCAAAAAATGCAAAACCGTGCGTAAAATTTTCAAAATCCGCCGGTGCAATTTCGCCGAAAAAAAATCCCGTACGAGCGCAAAAAAAGGGACCCCCTGGCAATTCCCGAAGGGGGGGGGGGAGTCCCGGCGGGAAATCGGGAAATCCGATCCGCCGTATCGAAGCGGACTCGCGCGCCGGGCGGGCGCGATGAAAAAAAAGAGCTGAAATTCCTCGGGCGTTACGAGCAATTGGCGCGCGCGCGACTCGTTGCGCGAGAGGCAGTAAAACTCGCGGCAATTTCCCGCGCGGCGAAATAATCGCTCGAGCGGCGCGCCGCACCGAGCGAGAGAAGAGGAGAGAGAGAAAAAGCGGATCCGGCGACGAGCGGGGCGCGCAGCCGCGCGTATATAGCTCATCGCCGTCGTCCTTATTTTCGTTGTCCATTATACCGAACGCCTCGGCTTTTCTTGCCACTCATCGCGTCTAACGGCGCGCGCGTGATGCTCTCGTTTCGCGCGAACCTCGACGCCCTCCTTCGACGCCCCTGGAGCATGGAAAATTTCGTTTTTTTTTCTCTCAACTATAGTGATGGGGGTAGGTTCACAGTTTGGAGCATCGTTTTTTTTTTTCAAAAAGGAGTTTTTAGCGGCTTAATTAAAACTCATTGTCTGACGATTGATAAGTCTTATGAATGAAATGTATATAGTATGTATTGTTTACTGTTTTGTGTTAACCCTTTTTTAGACATTTTTTGTCAAAAAATCGTAATTTTAGTGATGAAATTATGTCTACATTTAATTATAAACTACAAATTTAAGCAGTTTCTCATGAGAAATCTAAAACAATATCCTTTCTAACGCATCTTCAAAAAAAAATATCAACTATAGAAATATCGCTAACGTCCCCTCGTTCCCTCAAAAAATCCCGTCGCATTCCAAAAAAAAACCTCCAGTTCTTCGTCGCGTGTCCAAAAAAAAACGCCGGGGGCAAACAAAACGAGGGGAGGACTCGGCGGGTAATCTCGGTTAATCCGCGGCGACAGGGTCGACCGCGCGATATCAGCCCGCGCGCCTGCATTTTTCAATATAGGCGAGCAGCGCTCGCGCGCGCCGTGTATATAGGAGCTATCGCGGGCGAGCACAAGCGCCCGATGATTGCCGGCGCGGCACTCGAGACGGGAAAGGCATTATACGGGTCTCCCCCCCCCCACGCACGCCGCCCGCCACACGTACTCCGTACCATTACTACTTCGAGAGCCGCCGCCGCCGGCGTCTCGCTTTTATGTAAGTGTACACGGTGACGCGAGAAATTCCAGAAGGCCGGTTGCGAGTGAGAAAAAAACGCGACGTCCTGGTCGAACAGCGGGGGTCGGGAGATGACAGGACGAAGTGGTGGGTTTGAGGTATTTCTGGGTTTAGGGGTGAGGCGGATGAGTTTTGATTCGTGGAGAACCGCGTTTAGATTTTGATTTTTATAAAAATTTTCATTGAAGTCATGCCTAAATGGTTATAAGTATAATTAATTTTATTGCATTTCATTTTTTCATTATTTAATTTTTCTTTTGCATCCGTAAACTATTATATCGTTAAAAAATATCGTGAACATTGACTAATTTGCGGAAGCAAAAAATTTTTGCGTAATCCTCAATTAAAATGCCATAAAACCTATTTTCCGTCGACTGGAATTTTTCTTTTAGAACAGTCTAGTTTGCATAAATAAACAAATGAAAAGGCGTTGTTAGTTGTTGATTCATCGATGGTTTGGTTACATTAGCGAGTAAAAAAAATTCATTAAAGAAAAACGAATTTTCAATGGCTTACCAAATCGAGCTCGAATGTAATTAAGACTTTTGACGTTATGAATGCCTGCGAAGTGCTTGAAACGTTTAATGAATTTTGCAAAGGCGTGCGTGCGTCGCTTGGCGCCAACGAGAATCAAGCGAATGATAATTTTTTCACTTTTGTTCAAGTGGAAATCGACTCTGCTAAATACGCATTAGTGTGAATTTGAATTGTTATGAACTTTACTCTTTGGTTGTTCTCTTTCTGCTGTACATACATATGCCATAAGTAAAAAAATTAAGGATCAAAAGAGTAAAATAAAAATGTCTTAGAAAAATTTCAAGGCACTTATTGCACAAATACAATAGTATTACAATAATTATGCTATTTTCACCGATGAATGCGTTATTTAAATTAAAAGTAAATAGAGTCTACCAGATCAATGGTGCTAAAAATAATGCTGGTAACTATTTAAGCGTTCGTCAATGAATTTAAATTCTGTTAAAAAAAATGAGCACAATATTCTTTTTTTACACAAAGCAGGAGGAACGCGCGACAGTCTAGACATACACAATGGGATGGGTAATGCATTTAAAATTCTGCACTCGACCGAAAGAACATCAATGACCTACACCTGGATAACTATGAGAAGGTGAACTTTTTGAATGGAGTCCAACAAAATCTATGCATTGTTTAATAAATAACACATTGAAAAAACAAGTATATTTACTTGTAATTCTCCTCCATATTCTTATATCATTTTAATTTTAATCCGAAACAAAACAGTTGATTAGAAAATAACAAAAATTAAGCAAAAATATTGAAGTTGTTACACAAAATATCAGAATAAATTCCTATTTTGTTTATTTCATTATTGTATATAGTTGCATTAAGCAAAAGATACATTCCATATTGTATTTAATTTATTATACATTTTTCTTTTAACTTAAAATTAAAAATTTTTACTGTAAAAAATTCATTTTTGAATCTTTCAATAAATAAGTAAATAAATTTTTCTAAACAACTCTATAAATATTGAACAATAATAAAACAAATAAATAGGGATTTCCTAAAAAAAATAAAAATAGAAGCTAAAAGAAAATCTTTAAACCGAAATTCTGAGTCACCCGGTATGCTATGCCAGTCGGTCCGCTCGCGTGCGGGGAATTGCGTCGCGGCGGCGGTGGCGGCGACGCTATCTCCCGTCGGCTGACGTCGCGCGCGCTCGCGACTGATTTTCCGCCGCCGAGTCCTTATCGCCGCGCGCGTACGGATCGGCCGCCCCCTCCCCCCACCGCCCCCACCGCCTCCTCCCCTTTGTTTACGCCGGCGTTTGTTTTTCTTTCCGCCCGCGACTCTCCCTCTCTCTTTCTCTGTCTCTCTCTCTCACTCTCTGTTTCTCCCTGCCGAGCCCCGCGCGATTCCCATCACCGACCGTCGCTCTTTTTCGACGCGACGCCACTATACTGCGCCGGAGAATTAAAAGGAAAGTGTTTATTGGCTTGAGTAACGAGCGGCGTGGTCCCTCGTTAATTTTCTATGTGTTTGGGTGAAAGTTTTTGATATTGTTTTGACGTATCTTTTTTAGATTTTTAGTTTTTTTTTATGAGTTTGCGAGTTTTTATGGCGTTTGATGGAATACGTTCGTAAGTGGATGAGATGAGATGGTTTTAGATGCTGGGATATTTTCGTGTACGTTTTACATATCAGGATATTGTAGACCACTTTTTTGTATTGATAAAATTAATTATGATGTATTTCCGATGTTTTATAAAAATGTGTACTTATTCAAGGATAGAAAATGTTTACGTTATTTTTAAATTTGATATCTTGTTCAGTCTTAATTTAACTCCTGTCAGGTTTAAACCAATCCTGTTTTTTAATTGTTATCTTAAAACTTTTTATAAGTACAACATCAATAATACACATAACGAAGGATAAAATCTTTTATTACATTCATGCATATTTTATTTACATTTCCTGAAAATAACTCTGTATAGTCGAGTGTATTACAATGATATAAAAATTTATATTTAACTGTTAGAAACGACATACATGCACTGGATTATTTTTAATTTTCTAGCATTTCGAATATATTGTAGCATTAGTGATTCCAAGCAATTAACTTTCCCAGCTATTACAGACCTTGCTGTTAATAATTAATCAGCGTGTAAAAAAACTCTATTTTTTGCACAAAAAAACATCGGCCCTGAATAGGTTAAACAAATAATAAATAATTATACAAATACTAACGCAATTATAAAGGTACTAATCATTCTACTTAAAACCCCCGGTGACCCTGCACTCAATTCCCGCAAAAGCAAGCCGACATTCCTCGAAATTCAAAAACAATCGACCTCGCGCTCCTCCGTAAAAAAAATTAAAAAAAAAACGCACAGACGCCACGTCTCGCTTGCCAAACCGACACTCCAAAAAAAAACAGAGAAGAAGAGCCGGCTCCGTCTAATCTCCCGATAAAAGCGCTGTCCCGCGCGATGGCTTCAAAGCGCCCGCCCGGCATATCAGATTGCTTTTTTCGGGGTCGCACGTGCGCCGCATGAGAGAAAAAAAACGAGAGAAAGAGAGAAAAAAAAGAGCGAACGGCGCGAGAGAGGAGACGGCGGCGGCGTTAATGAGCGGGCCGTCGCTTCTTGTGCGGCGCGCCGGGGCCTCTTCTAATGTCTCGCGCACACACGACCTTGCCTCGCGCCGTGCCTCTTCAAAGACGCGCGCCCGCGCGAAATTACCCTTTTCACGGCTGAGCCGCGAGGCGCGCGTGGGCGCTCGGACCGCCCGGATCTCCCGTCCCACTATCTCTCCGTCTCTCTCGGTATTTTTTTTCAGAGCTGAGTGCGTGACTCTTCGTTTCGCGCGAGATGGACCCGACGCGCGGATTCGAGGATGGGTCCGGGGCTCGCTTTATTTTCGTTGCGGGTTTCGTGAAAAGGAAATTCAATGAGTGACCCTTTTTTTGATTGGTGTTTGATGAATCGTTTTTTATTGTGGCTTGAATTTCACGTTTCGCAGGGGTAATGGTTGTACACTTTTTTTATATACATATAATTTTTTTAAGCCGAAGCCATTAGGGTTTGGGTTAAAATACTGCCGGAACGTGACTTTTACATTTTTTGTGCTTTTAAATAATTGCCGTATTACTGCGTACATTAATCGCGCAGTTTTGGCAGCGATATATTAAAAAGAAATTAGAAATTCTATACAGATCTTAAGTTTATTTCTTTAAACCTGGCAGGAATACTTATACCACTTATCTTATGTCAAATAATTCGATGTACTGATACTTATAACAAACAAACAACACTGATCGTCAAACAACGCTTTATTATTTCGAAAAAAGAAAGAATCATATTTTCTATCAATCCACTATAAAACCGAGCCTCAAAATAATCTAATCCAAATAAAGGCGGTAAACGATTAAGTCAGCACGCCGCGACTAAAAATATTTTCCTATCTAAAATCTTCCTCGACGCGTCATCGTCTCGCTCACCGCCTAATTGCATCTCCCCGGCGAGCTTCCATCGAGCCGCGCGCCGCGTTATCCCGGTTTGTTTTCTTATACGCGAAATATAGCGCGGGGGTGGCGGATGGGCGGAAGGGGGGGAGGGATACGTCCCGGCGGTATCGATCTTCGGCCGCCGCCTTGAATATGCAGCGGCGAGAGGCGAGAGAGAGGGAGAGAAAGAGAGAAAGCCGCGCGAGAGGCGGGAGACGCAATTTTTTCCGCCATGAATTTTTCAGCTCCCGCAGACGCTGCGGAGTTTCGGTGCGCCTTTTTTTTTGCGCACGATCGGCCGCCCACGAGAGCCGCCGGATTTTCACCGAGCGGAGGTGAAATTTTCCAAGTTCCAAGGTTTACTTTTTTCACGTTTTAGGTCTGCAGCTGCTGACTGGAAAAATTAAGGGGAATGGAGATTAATTTATTTTTTTTCGTACAATTATGGTATGGTTGCAGTGTGTATAATTACTGAAGCGATTTATTGCAAAATTGAAAAATTATAAAGTTAGAATTAATTCGTTATTGTTAAAGATGCTATTCAAAATAAATCTTTGGAAAATGTAGTAGTTGTCTGTTACTACTTACGAATTTTCACTTTAAGTAGTAACAGACTGTCGCCACAATACCACTTGCGAATACATAGACAGTACATAGTATATAGACAGAAAAATATTTTGAAAGATAAAATTAACATAATCTTCTATACTAATTATTATTTTTAAACTTAAATGCAGTTATCTGTTACTACTTACGAATTTTCACTTTAAGTAGTAACAGACTGTCGCCACAATGCCACTTGCGATTTGCGAATACAGACAGTACATAGTATAATATAGACAGAAAAATATTTTAAAAGATAAAATTAACATAATCTTCTGTACTAATTATTATTTTTAAACTTGTTATCAAAAAATGAACTTTTGGAAAATATGCATGTCTGTTACTACTTATGAATTTTCACTTTAAGTAGTAACAGACTGTCGTAACAAAGCTGATCCGCGACTTATACGACAAAGTGAAAAGTATTTCAAAAAGTAAAAAAGCGACAGCAACGTATAATATTCTGTTCTAATTATTACCTTTTTTTAATTAAAAAAAAATAAATTGTGCCCCTCCCGTGACCATTTACGTCGCGTTTGTCTCTACTTACACATCCAACCCCTTGATTAGCCCCGGTTAAAAAATAAAAATCCAACCCGATGCAGAACGCATCAAATTTAAAAGCCCGATCATTAAGGGCAATTTAAGGAATAAAACGAGCGACCGCGACGTGGACCGGTGTAAATTCCAGTCGAGTCACCGGTAAACATCGCGACGCGCCCCTTTTTTTACTGCCGCCGCAAACTGGAACGCGACGGCGAAAATCGAGTTTGGAGATTAATGAGGAGATAAGTTAGTTCGCGCGCCGCGCGCCTGGCAGCGAGACATTCCGTGTCGAACTCCCAACTTACGCGCTTGTAGTTGACGCGCTGGGGAACTTGCGAAATGGTCTTATTTCGTAGCTGCGCTTCTCAAGGCGCAACGGGGATCAATTGAGATCCCGTATGAGAAAGAAAAATTAAATGCCGTTATATCCGTCTCGTGGATTACTGAAAAATAATCGGGAGACATTTTTTCTTCTTTCGATTTAATTATTATTAACGAAGATATAGCGATTAGAAAATTCGCGTCACGATTTTACGCGATATAGATCTAATTCACCGAATTATTTTATTATTTACGAAAATTATTTACGTAAAATTGAAATAATTTGTTTGCACATAAAATAACACGTAAATAAATAAAACAAAATAAAAAAGTAATCTGTATAAATTAATCTCTAGTACCTAAATCGCATTTGTCAATCCGCGTCTCGTCAAAATCCGGCGTCCCAGTCACTCAAAGAGTCGGCCGAGATCACCGAAAGTCGGGTGGAAGCGCGCGGAGCGTGCGAAAGAGCGGCCCGCCGCGGGGGCGTGCGGGTATATACGCGGCGGCGGCCGGACACGCCGCGGCACACGTGCGCAAACAAACCGCGCGCGAAAGTTTTCGATCGTAAATCAAAGCGGCCGCGCTGGCCGACTTTTCGCCTCTCGCCGCCGCGGCTGCCCGGCTAATTTAGAGTTTCTCGCGCGAGCGTCGCGCCAAATTCCGGCTCGCGCTCGGATGTTTGCTCTCCTCCGAGCGCCTCGTCGCGCTGTTTCCTTCTTTTTTTTCGCGCGGACTTTAAGGTGCTCGCGGTGACGCCTCGAAAAATCGACCGCGAGAATAAATTACTGGACAGGGTGCGTCAAAATTGTTTGAGTTTTGTCAATTATTCAAATTACGGATCTGATGAAAAATAAATAATAAAATTGAAGTTTTTAAAGGACTATATCGATTTGATACGTTTAATTTGTTATTAATCGAGTGAAAAATTATTGAAAATTTATTACTATCAATTGGTCATCCCGCGCCACTTAACATATATTATTCATGGGAATAATTGTAAATAAATTTTCTCTTTCGCCACAACCACAGAAATCTAAAATTTTTCAAAATTCGTCATACCTCACTTTCCGCTCAACAATCAACTTCAGCCACGGCGTCAAATTCCACCTCCGCCTCGCGGAAACTTAAAATCCGTCTAAAAAGAGAGAAATCACGAGGCGAGCCGGCAAACGAGGTGCTCGCAAATTTCGCAACCGAGCGAGCCGTCGCGTCCTTGCGCGCAACTCTCTCTCTCTCCCTCTCGCTCGCTCGCTCTTGCGCGAACGGAAGCGACGACGCTCGGGCGACCTTCCCTCTCTCGCCCGGCGGAGCGCGTGAGATCCTTCGCGCGAAAGGACAGGCTGCGGTAAAAAGAGCCGAGATTGCCGCGTGCGCGCCTCCGCCGGGAGAGACGAGTTTTTTGCCGCGACGGAATTTTTCGAGCCGTCGAGCTGCTGCCTCCGCGGCGGAGCTCGGCGAAAATGGATTTTTAATTGCCGCGAGGACGGAGACGCTTCCTCGTGGTGCGGATCGCGCGTCGCGTCTTCGAGGTGTTTTCTTTGGATTCGGGCTTTTGGCTCGGCGCTTTGGCTTTTTTGAGAGAATTAATTTGTTTGTTTTTTTATTTTCAAATTTCTGACGAATTGTTATTGATGATCGAAACGATTTGCGCGGTTCAAGTGTTTTTTATTCTTATTCTTTGCGGACATGTACAAATTGTTTATTTATCTAAACTATGATTTAAATGTTTGAAATAAAACAATGTTTAGTAAGTTTTTTTAAATCCGTCTAGGTATATGCGGATGACTAGATACATCCTGTCGTATTTTTAATTAAAACTACTTATTGGATCTTTGATTGTAGAAAAAATTACAAACAAATAAGAAATCAAAATCAACATTTTGTTTTGCTTTGCATGTTCATTTAAGTTCGGCCTGAGAATATTTATTTTTCATAGTTAAAATCCGACTAAATATACCAAATTGAATTATTTAAAAAGTCGCTACTTGGATTGCAACGAAGAACAAAAGTGATAAAGCGGAGCTTGTAATAGCCTGTGACGTTTAGTAATAATACACGCATGACTGTTACTACTTAATCACTAAATTCTCGGTACGAGGGATAGCGTTTACTGAAAGAAGAATAAATTTTAGGTTATTTTTTAAACAAAATCATTTACACTTTTGTCTAAAATATCTAGTTGTGGATTTATTGCGAATAAAATTTAATTGGGACTTTGAATCACTTCGCGCTGGCAAGAGATGACAGATCATTTCTCAAAATGTTCATGCAAAATGTACAAAGAATTATGGCAAATGGCTTTTAAATTGGTTTCAATAATTCATATCATTCTTTCTCATATCAAAATTCACGCGGTTTAATAATGAATTGTTTTTAAATACGTATGTTTTATTAAGTGCTTCACAACAATTTTATTTTTGCATATCGGTTTCTTATTAATGTTATAAACAAAGTAATTCGAGTTATTACAAAAAAGTATGTTGAAATTTAACAATCAATATAAATATTTATTAAACACAAGTACCAAGTGTGCGAATCCAGTTATTGTATTTATCTTTACCAATATAACAACGAAGTCACTTATCAAACAAGACATAATCATAATTATTTCTCAACACCACAAAATCTCGTCGAAGAAAACATTAGCCAAAAATCTAAAAAATTCCACCTCAATCTCCGAAAATTCCCGATAAAATTGCATCCCGGTCTTTCGCCGAGGAGAATACCTTGCGCGCCGCTCGCGGCATACATCACCAAAAACCCTCGGTGAACAAAGACGCGCGTCGGATCGTGCGTCCTTTAAAAAAAAGGGAAAGAAAGAGAGGAAAAAAAGGCCGAGACCGAGCGACGCGAAAGAAAAAAAAAGCAGCGAACGACTCGCACCTACTCGGCTATACCTATATACACTCGGGGCTCGAGCGCGCGCGTCGCTCGTTGACGGGCGGCGCGCCGCGGCGTACCAGCCGGCCGCGCCACCCACACTCGGCGGCGCGTGGGAGAGAGCGGGCACTTGGCGCGCGCGCGCGCGCGTGCCCGCACCCACACGTACGTATACACACGCGCGCCGGCCTTCCACGCCGCTTGGCTCGAGTCTCGAGCCCCCCCGAGGGCTCATCGCTTCCACTCGAGAGCGGGAGGGAGAGAGAGCGAGCGAGAACGAGAGAGAGGGAACGAGGCGCGCTTTATCGCGCTCTCACCCTTTCGCCCGCGCCGCCTCTCGCACTATCTATATCGGGCGCCGGCGCGCGCGCTTTTGCGTTTAATCTCGGCCGCCGCCGCCGCCGCCACGGCTCTCCGAGCCCGGGCTTTCTCGCGCTCCTTTTTTCCCCCCGAGCGAACCGTCGCCGCCGCCTCGCTCGGCTTCGACCGTGGAATTGCGCGCATTTCGCGCGCGAGCCGCTTCTCTCCTTGGATTGCGTTGCGCCCCTGAGTCGTGGATGAATTTTTAATTTTTTTTTTTTTTTGCTCTATCTTGTATGTTTTTCTTTTTCAACGGGGGGAGGACGCGGATGGCGTACCGATTGTTCGGTGAAATTTTTCCGCGCGGCGATGAAATGAATGGTTTGCGGAAAAATTTCGGGTATGCACGCTTTCATGGTAATCCTATTGTTTTTCTAGGATCTATTGCCGATGAGCGAGATGTGTTACATCAATTAATTCGAGCAAGCGCGGAAGTAAAATTGTTTGCAAAATGGCTGAAAGTAATATTTTACCCTTATTTAATAATATTGTGATTAGTTTAACATAAGTATTTGTGAAAATAAATATTTATGTTACGTCATGATTCAGTAACAAAAATCGTTGCTTTTTTTTATCATTTTATATTAATACTAATTATATTACGATCATCACGATAACAAGTCTTTTTTAATATCGAGGTGTAATTAATGTATACAGCCAGTGTTTTATATAAAAAAATTTTTATTTAACAAAAATTGCAAATAAAAAGATTGGTATAAATGAAACTTTAGAAATTTTCATAATTAGAAATATTGGCAGAAAAAAGTGGTTTTCAATGCATATTAATAGACTACGGTATCTTGATCAAAAATATAACTTGCGTAAGTCTGAAACTAGTTAATACTTTTTGTATTATCAATACTTAAAAAATGCCCTGTTTTTTAAA
This sequence comes from Eurytoma adleriae, assembly GCA_900480045.1. NCBI lineage: Eukaryota > Metazoa > Arthropoda > Insecta > Hymenoptera > Eurytomidae > Eurytoma > Eurytoma adleriae. The sequence continues at coordinate 55,256 of UXGC01000648.1, read as the reverse complement.
CTTCTTCCTTCATCTAATAAAATTTTTTAATGTGATCTTTTTTAACAGAGTTATTCACGGTTATATTTATCAAAACCAGAATAACCACCTCCGACTGCTGAAACTGTCGATATTGAAAAAAATCTATTGAATTCTCAAAACAGCTTTCCTCAAAAGAAGATAAAAACTACGAAGCTCCCTCATAATATCGAAGATTGAAAAACAAATCACTCTTTTTTAGAAAAAATCGAGCCCATCAAGTTTGGTTGGCTTAGTTTTTACTCGAATAGAGCGGTTTTTTCTCCCTTCCACGTTTTAAGGGCCAAACAATCCTCACCCAACGATCCCTCCAAAAGAAGGTCCAAAAAAAAAGAAACTACTCCAAAATTTACCACGAAAATAACCAGGCATCCTCCTGCGCCTAAAAAAATCCTCCGTCTCGCAGCGAGCGAGCGCGCGCGCGGGAAAGAGCGAGAAGGCGAAGCCCTCGTCTCGCGCGAATTCTCCCACACCCACGTGTCTCCCCCCGCGCTCCCCCCAACTTTTTACGGGCGCTAAGCGCCTCCGCCCGCGGCGGCACGTCGCGCGCGCGATACACACGCCCGTGAGCAGCGGCGTGAACTCGGGGGGGCTCCCGTGCGGTGCTCTCTCTCGCCCGCGCGCGCGTGCACGGACCGCCGCCTCGGCAAACGCCGCGGGGGTGGTGGGGGGCAGCGAGGGGGGAGCGAAGAGTCGACGGCGCGCCTCCCCCCGCCAGGCAGGCGACCGGCCGAGCGGCGCGCGCGCCTCAGTCCGTCGACGTCGCTCGGAGCGCGAGCAGCCCGGTGAGCGCCCAGGATATCCCCCCTCTCGCTGCGGGCGTCACGCTCGTTTTGTTTTCCTTTTGCCTCGCGGCCGCAGACGTCGGCCGGTCGGCGCGTCTCCGCCGTTTTTGCGCCTGTAACGAGTACACGGTGTGTGTACGTACCCATTCGCCGAGCCGTCCGCCGACAAGTGGTCGCACTCGCGTGTGTGTACAGAAGCACGTGGCCGATGCGCCACGGCGCGCTTTACGAATCCGCGGAAAATCTCTGCCGGTTCACTCCGTGGAGTTATAGTGACTGTTGAAAAATCGGTAGTTTCTACCGTTGAGGGATTACTGAAGTGTTGACTCTCGTCAGTGTCTTGTGAGGATTGACCGAGTGTCACGATCGTTTAGTTTTAACACTTGCAGTGATTTTTGAATAAACAAAAAAAAAACTGTAGTGAACTAAACAAGTGTGGTAGTTTCTTACTACGTACTCAAGTGTTTAACCAAAAGAAATTGTTGACAAACTATACTGTTCGAAAGTTCGCTCTCCTATACCGTTAGTACTTCTACTAGGCTAAAAAAACTAGACTAAAGGAAAAAACCTCAAAAAAGTGCACAAAAAAAAGGAGCGACGGAAAAAACTGTCTGACGATGCTGATCTCGTCAGCTCGTGGCTCGTGCAGCGTGACAGTAGCTGGGGCATCGGCGTCGCTTGAGCAAGTGCCGAGGGCGCGGGAGGCGGCCAGCAGGAAGGCCTGGTAAGATGACCGCGCGCGTCCACTCGCCGAGGCAGCAGCATCATCAGCACCAGCAGCAGCACCAGCAGCAGCAGCAGCAGCACCAGCAGGACCGCCAGCAGGAGAGCGGCAGCGGCGCCAAGAGGCCGCCGGGTAACAGCTGCACAGCCGCGACATCCGCGGCGGCCGTAGCAGCCGCCGTAGCCAGGCTACACCAGCACCAGTTGCAGATCCAGCAGCAGCGCTCAGTCTACGACGAGGCGGCGGTCAGCCCCGAGCCCAGTCCCTGCAACACACCGAGCCCCGGTCCCAAACTTCCCGACGGACGTAGAGTAAGTAGTCCTTTATAGATACATTTTTTTCTAGATTTAGGTTTTACGGACTCGAAATAAGCAATAGAACAAGAATGTACTCTTTAAATTTGAATTTGTTATAATTTTACTAGTTTAAAAATAGTTGCGCTCTTGTCACTATAAATCATAACGAAGAAAACTATAAGTAAATGTGTAACTGATTTGAAATTAGTGAAATTTTTACTGAAATCCATTCAGAGGGTATAGTACTAATAATTCTTTCAAAAAGTTTGACGACTTACTATTTCTTGTACTATAATTATAGTACAGTATAAATTCTTTGAATGAATTCAAACTTCTTGGAATGCCGGTACTGTTAGGTTTTATTTATTGAAATCAGTAGTACAATTTTTTTTAAATTATAAGAATATAATTTTCACTATGTAAGTAAAATACGTTAAATATGAAATCAGATAATTTAGATAATGCACTTGAACTTCTTTCGTTAAACTAGAGCAAAAGTGATATCGCAGAGGTACAATATTGTTGATACTTACCAGGTCAAAAGTAACGCATAGTGTTCAAATATATATAGTAATTGCACTTGATATAAAGCGTATAGACAAAAATTAATATGTAATATCAAGCAGACAGTCAAAGACCCCCGGACACTTTGCCTGCCTATGCCAACCAATAAATATGAAAACTTCCGGTAAACACATGAAGAATAAATAAAGGCGCAATGAGGCACAATGCCTGACATGAATATTATTAACGACCGCGAGCATAAAAATTGCAGCGATTTAATTATTTCGATAATTTACTGTTTTATTATTCGATTTATTTTAAAGTAAGCGCACAGTCTTGACTTAATTAATAATTTAACAGTATTTTTCGATAGGCATAAACATATTAACTAATAAATACGTATTACGTTTGATAATTAGGATAGCCTTCTACTTTTGAAATATGTTTATGTAATACAAAACAATTTTATCATACTTTTTTTATTTACAAGTACATTTAGCAACCTACAAAAATCGTCCACTCCGAAACTGCAGAGTTAAAATCAGCAGCTAACGGAAAAAATCCATTTGCCCAACCCTTTAAATCGGCCGAGCGTCGCTCCGCCGGCCATCACCGCGAAGCACCGATCCGTCACAAAAATCCCCGTAAAACCCCGAAAACTCCCCTGGCAAACGTCGATTACCCCACGATCGGATCGTAGCTCGCCGGAAAAAAAGGAACTGCATCGCCCCCCTGGCCGCGGAGCCCGGAAAAAGAGCGAAAACAATCGCGCCGCTCCACCCCTCGAAGCCGGCGCGCGTCCACCTGCGCGCGAGGTGGGAGCGTGCGTCGACCTCCTCCGGCCGAGCGGGAAATCCAATCGCGGGGGGCAAGAGGGGGAGCACGTGCCGGCGTAATGCATACCGGGGGGGCTCGTTTTAGTCCTTCGCGCGCGCCGGGGGGAAGACGGCGGTGCACGTGCGCGCGCCACTTAATGAGCCGGACCCCGGCGCCTCGCTTTCACCCCCGTCGCTCGTGAATTTTTTTCCGGGGGGCGCGCACGTACACATGCAAACACACGCGTACGCCCCGGGGAGATGACAGATGGTTCAGACGCGCCGAGAGCGGGATACTCGAGCCCCGGTGATCTTTCGACGGGGATGAAGGGGATTGCCCGTTGGGGTGGGGTTTTCGACGCGCGGTCGTGCGGTTGATTTTTTTTCTTTTGGTGACGAATTGCTGCGGGATGAATTTTGAATAATCCCGGGAAGGCGGCGAGTCGATTTGCTTAATGGAGGGTTTTTCGGCTTTTTGGGGATAAGACTGGAGTATTGGTGGTGAAATTGCTATTTCGAGTAAAAATGGGCTAGGCTTTTAATTAAATTCCTGTTTTCTGTTCCTTTATAAATTTAACTTTTTATAAAAATTACTTGTAATGCGACATAAAAAAATCGTATATAACAAAAAGAATAAAAAATTTGTCATGCATTCGATATATATTTGATATATTATAAACCTATTGAATAGGATCTACTTTTTCCATAGATGAAAATTACTCATAATTAACATTTTAAGGGATTAAATGACCATCAATTTGGTAAAAAATATCCATAAAATCATACCTTGAGAGCAATCTTTTCATTTAAAATTCGCTATTAAACTCCCTTCATACACAGCAAAAAAGAAAGCATCAAAATATCAAATGTTATGCATCGTCGAAGCGACGTATCGTTCTGAAATCCGCGAAATTGAAAAAGAGCGGCACCGTGCCGTGCGGGCGTATAGGTGGGGTTGGGGGGGTGGATGGAGCGTCGCGGCACCGGGCACCTGTGCGGCTCGCGCGCGCGTGGGAGAGGAGCTGGCGCGCCGCGCGCGTCGCCGGCAGCCCCGGCAATTTGCCGTAATTGGGCTATTTACAGCGAGTTATCGCGTCATTCGAGCCTCCTCGGCCGGCGGCGCGTCGACGCCGCGCCGACGCCCCATTACCGGAATTAAAGCAGCGCGAAAACGGGCTACCCCTTTCTGCGTACATTTTTTTTTGACACAACTCGCGGTTTCGCGAGCGAGTTGTACTTGGATTGGCCACGCGTTTTTTTCCCCTGGAATCGAAGTTTTACTTGATAATCGTTTGGTCATTTTAATAGGATACCGCGTTCTTTTTTTCTAAGTACAAATTAGTATAAAATTATTTTATTTTAGTTGAAACGTGATTGTTTATTTATATAGAAAGTATAAGAACTGTAGAATACTTTCTTTACAATGTGAAAAAATGAAAGACATTGGATTTGCATTAAAACTAAGTTAGACAATGACACATATTTACAATAAAAAAGTGCTTTATTTTTTTTTAAATAACGTAATTTTTTAATCAAATTAAACAATTTGACGCACGAACACCAGCTAACCGAAAAAACTTCGATCGATGTTCCGAAAATATCGCAAGAAATAACACTCTCGCGTACGAGCTGCCGCCGGTCGCTCGTCCACCGGACCACCGCGCAGTGGACGGCGTCAAAACGGTGCGGGCTATTTTTTTTATTCGCGCCCGACCTCGTGCGAGAAAAAGGGGAGCGAGGAGGCGCGTCGCGGCGACGGTGTCGATAACCGCCCCAAGGCCTGGGCGTCGGGCCCGTATACACCGCGGGCGTCGCGGCGATCATACGGGCGGCCCCCCGCGTCCGACGGTCACGCTCCTTCTATTTTCGCGCGAGCGGAGGTCGGACGAGCGAGCCGTCGCCCCCCTCCCGCGGCCGGCCGGGAAGCCGTCGCTCGTCGTTAGCGCGATCCGTCTGCGCCTCGTCGACGCTTACGCTGAGTCATCGCCGGGCCTGCACGCGCCGCGTTTATTTTTGATGATAAGACGGTGAAATTCTTCTTTTCCGGCGGTCCCCCGTGGTTAAGGTCGTTGGTCGAGCTTTTTTTTTTATTTATTGGGAATGAAGCGATGAATCGGAGCGGAGTGAGTTCTTATGGGCTGAAAGTTTTGAGGCAGTGGAGTAGAAATTAAAGGAACACTAGCAACGTGCGGAAAAGTAAAATTTCTTATAAAAAATACTCTTTTTTCAAAATCAATATATAAGCGATAGCAATAAGTTTCAATATCAAAACAGAGTGTGCAATTATTATATACGGTGTAAAATCATTAATGAACAATCGCTATTTATAAAATGTGTATCCTCGTAACAAAAATTCACTGATCGCAGCTTAAAAATCGCCCATCAAAAAAATGAAAAAAAATGCATCGCGCTAAAGCATTGTTCTTCTGACAAAGGCATACCGACCGGTCGATCCTCCAAATACAACAAAAACGAAAAACGCCATCGTGAGCTTCTAAAACGCAGCATTAAATCGGCAGGCCTCAAGGTTTCGCAGAAGCGCATCGACGGCCCACCGGCTGGACGTCGGGAAAAAAAGAAGGCAAAAGAAAAAAAAAAGACGAAGAGGAAGGCAGCGTTTCCCGTATAACCCACACCTCTCGATCCGTCGGTCGGCGCGCGGCTCGCTCTTCAACCGGTCGGGGCCGGCACTTTGCCAAGCGCGCGACGAGAGCCTCGGCTCGAGGCAGGGGGGGAAGGGGGCAGGAGTGGGCGACTGCACGCGCGAGACTTTAGAAGGCGACTCGTCTTATTTGAATCCCGGCCGACTCGCGCCAGGCATCCGCTCGGGCCGCTCGGCCCCCCTGCCTCCCCCTACTGCGCGCCGTCGGCGGCGGAGCGAGGCGGCGGCGCGCTTCTCCTTTTGCTTCCGCGATTTTCAGGCGCCAGACTCGCGAGAGAGCGAGGCGTAGGCTCGAAGCCCCGACCGCTAATTAATTTAGAGCCCGGACCGAAGTTTTCCCCCCGAGAATTTCTGGGCTCGATCGCGCGCACTCGGTGTAGGGCTGCATTTTTCACCGAGCTTTTTTTCTTTCTTTCTTTTTTTTTTTTTTGAGGGAGGGAGAGAAGAACATTCGAAGAAAAACTCTTTGGGTGGGTGCGTCATTTTTTTGGGCAGTCGTCAGATTTCTGAAGTGTGATCATTTATATTGGTTATTTTATACGTTGCGGAGATAATTTGTGTTTCAGAGTAGTAGATCGAAAAAATATGTCTTAGGAAAATAGTTTTTAAAGTTTAGATTTTTTAATGTTGAAAGAAGTTCAAGTTATTCCTTAAAAATAAGTATCCGCATGATAGTTCTATAAAGGAAAACCAAAGTTTTTTAACGATAAATCAATAAATAATCAAAATAGTTAAAACATATAACAATTGATGAAATTTTTGCAGGCCAACAAACCACTGATGGAGAAGCGACGACGCGCCCGGATCAATCAGTCGCTGGCGGCGCTGAAGGCCCTGATCCTCGACAGCGCCCGCCTCGAAAACACGAAGCACAGCAAGCTCGAGAAGGCCGACATACTCGAGCTGACTGTGCGCCACCTTCAGAGGCAGCGCTCCCTCGCCCAGCCAGGCCTCTCTAGGTATAAGGCCGGATACCAGGACTGCTCCAGAGAGGTGAGTCTTATATTCGTCACAACCTCTGAATCTTCTTTCTCCTTTAATTTTTACTTTGTCTTTTTAAGATTAATTGTGTGATTAAGAAACTGATGGATGTATTATGTTTTAGATTCGTAAATATGTATGCTGAGCTTGAGAATTATATGTAGTATATTGATGCAACAAGGGCATAAAGCAATTTTTTCGCACGCGTCAGTTTCGATGAGTGAGCGAAATGAGTGCCGTCATAAAACAGTGCAAAATATTACGTTAAACAACGCGAAAATAGTTCATATCGAACGTTTTAAACTTCTGTACAATAACCTTATGAAAAATTAGCCTCGCCGTACTCGGCACTTATCTACTTGCGCATAAGTTTTACGTCACAACTGCTGCGTGCAGTGTAACGATTTTTTCAACGCTAAACAAATGACATTAAAGAATTTCAAACTAAAACAATTCCTGCATCGAATCTCAAAAATATATCACCAAAAATTTCCGATGAACCATAGAAAAAAACCACTCAAAGAGAACCTCAACGAAAAAAGAATCTTCTAAAAAATAAAAAGCCCCAAACAAAGCAGAAAATCTCCCGTCCCAAAAAAGAAAACCGAGTTAACAAAAAAGGGAAAAGAAGCGAAGCGAGAACCGCAGGGAGCGCGAGCGCGTCGAAAAAAGGAAGAAATTGGCTCTCGCGCGATATATATCCGGCGACCGCTAAAACGCCGTCGGTGTACCGCGCGCGGCGCGCGTCGATGCTATCGCAAAGCGCCGTTCCGTGACGCGTCGCTCGATTTAATGCTCGCCTCCCCCCTACCGCTCCGCCGCCGCTTAATGTTCTTCCGTCGTTCCTTTTGCGCGGGGGCGGCCGCGGAGGCGCTATCTCCTCGCGCGCGCGCCGCCGCAGCCGCGGTGATGGGTATGGATTTTGAGCGCGGATTTATCGCCGGGCGATTATCTTATCGCGCCGGCGGCGGCGACGACACGTGCGCTGATCGCCGACTCCGATGTTTATTGCGCGCACGGCGATCCTCCTTTCGCGACATTTCCGTGCGAGGCCTCTTTCACGTCTACCGGTTTTTCATGTTGGTTTTTTTTAAAAAAAGAATTTATATAACACACTAGCAGAGGATAGTGTCGAATAGAGAAAAACGACTTTGCTTATTTATAAAAATTAGACTTCTTTTTTAAATCTGGTTTGTTATTGGACTTTGAATTTTAGTGAGGTGTCGTGGATTTTCTATTCTGGCCATTTTTTTACCTAATTATTTATTTTTTAAACTGTTTTTAACTTTTACTAAATAAAAGTGGTTGTAGTGTACTTCGTATTTATTTGAAATAGTGTAAATGTAGTCTCTGCAAAAATAAACTTTTCTAGAAACAATAAACCTTTTAATTTTTACTCTTTTTTTTCTTCTGTTTCTTAAAATACAGTAATAAATATCTAACGTAAAATCCTTTAAGAAATGATAAAAACAAAATTGAGCAGGCGCTTTTAAATTCTACTGTGCCAAGTTATAAATATACCAATAACATTGAACTACTGATTCTTTCCAACACTTTATTACAAAAAAGTCTCGATAAAACTCCTCAGTGTTGAATACATTATTCTAAATGGACTTTTAAATATGTAAGTTTTTTTAAAAAAATCGTAAGAAGATTAATTGTCGTGAATAAAAGCGCATTTTTTTCAACTCTTATAAAATCGCAATTTAAATGGTACACATTTGCAGAACAACATCTTAGTTTTAATGATAGCAAATCTCTTCAAAATTTAATGCAGAATAAATAAACTTTTTACTAACAAACTTCAAAATTTTCAGTTTTATCTTTTTAAAAAATTCATCGACATGTTCAAAAAGCCTTTTTGTACCTCGCTCAAAACAGTATTTCAAAAAAAAACAATGCTTGAACAAAAAAAACCAACGAGGAAAAGCGTCGCGCGCTTTGCTGTAAGGAGGAGGGGGGCAAAAAGCGAAGGTGGAAAAAAAAGGAGAGAAAAGAAAGAGCGGCGAGAGGCCGCGCGCGCGCGCCGAGATATAACGGGGAGATTGCCGGCCGACGATAGTAGGTGGCACGCCTCTGGTTATCGCGCGGCGGGCTGCCGCTGAATTGCTTTCGCCGCGCGCCCGTAAATCGACGAAAAAAGAGAGAGAGCGGCGGCGGCGGAGTCGTGCCGCGCGCGCGCGCGCTGCTCTCCGATATTTATACCCGGCGTGCCGAGCCAGTTCTTCTCCTCGCCGCGCGCGCGTTTTTTTTATACCTCTCGCTCTTCTCTTTTTTTTTTGCGAGTGGGGTAATCTTCCAGGCGCGCCTCTCGGATTTTTCGAGGACGGCTTCTCTTTGTTTCTTCTCTCTTTTTTTTTTAAAGCTGCGGAGACTCGAGGCGAAAAATCGGCAGGCGCGTCGTTGCGAAAATAATGGGCGGGAAATTGGTTTTTCTGCGGCGCGGGCGGACGAAGGGAAAGTTCCTCGATTTAACGGTTTCGTTTTTTTTTTGGTAATTATTGTACCATAGTTCAAACCAACTAGTAAAGTAACTCTTTCATGATATAATAATTTTTTGAAATAACTAATTAGAAGAAATACGGAATCTTACTTTTAAGAATTATTAATATTTTTTCGTTATTTTTCTCTTACTGTATGAGAAACACATGTGATATTGTATTAAAGACAAATAATGTCTAAGTATACATATTGTTTATTATGCAGTTTTCAGTCTGACACAATTATTTAACAAAAAACAATAATCACGTTTTAATGAAACGGAAATAAAAAGAATCTTCAATACTTTTTAATTCTTCATGCCATTTCTCATGAAAATTAAAGTAAGTCCCAGACTCGGCACTTAAATCATAATAAAACCCTTAAAACTTCAAACCCCACTGAAAATAGCTCAGACTCGCGGCAAAAACCTGGCGAAATCGCATGAATACGTAAACAATCGTTTCCCGACCATCGAAATTTCCCGCCGATCGAAACTCGTTGGCGCGGCGTACACGAGAAAGCCGCGGCGGGAAAAAAGGACACCGCGACCGCTAATCAGCCTGAAAAGCCAGAGAAAGAGGCAGGGCGGGCCCGTCCAGCCGGCAAGGGAACGAGCGGCAGAGGGGGAGGGCAAAAAGAAAAGGAAGGCTTGCTCGCGTCGGCGCGTGCATATAAAAAAGGCGCGGCGGCGCGCCGCATGAATTCGTAATCGGCGTTGGAGCGCGCGAAAACTCGGTCGAGCCTGGGTTATCGCTTTATTTCGAAGCGGCGACGGCGGCTGACAATACTTTGGCCACCGCGGCGAGAATCTCCCGTGACGCGCGCGCGCACAGTGTATATAGCGGATCGAGGCGACGCGTGCGTCACGATCCGCCGGGTTGATGTCTGACTCGGCGCGCCCCCCTCCGCCTTTTCTCACGCCTCGTTCCGCGTATCTACGTCCGTCCCGATTTTTTTCTCGATCGAGCTTCTTTTTCCCGCGACTCTTTTCCTTCTCTTGCTTCTCTCACTCGAGCTTTCCGATGGAGATTGCGCGGAGTTGGGGAAGAAATTTTTGTCGCGACCGCGAGCGAGGGAGAGCGCCGCCTCTGGTTATTTATATTGCGGGCTGCGTTTTCGCGGAGTTTAATGAAAGAAGTTCGCGCGGGGGAATTGAAAAAGATTAATTAAAGTTTCCACGGCTGATTATTATCGTTCGAGACGAATCGGCCGTTCCGCGATTATTCTCGGATTTTAACAAAGCACGAAAAATCTTGATTAGTTAGTCAAAATGTCAAAGGTGCTAGCATTTAAAATTAGACCTATACCAAATTTCAACCCACAGAATTGTCAATTCATCGTTAAAGTTTAAAAATAGATGCTCAAGCTTGAATTTACTCAACAATTACTTTAACAGAAAAAATGTTTCTTCAGTATTTTTTAACCATGCGCAAATAAAGAGATAAAAACAAAAAAAAATCACAAAAATTCTAGAAATAAAGTCCGTGAAAATAATCGATCGTTCGGTTAAAACGTTAGAAAAATTCGACCGACCCTCACCGATAAATCTATTAAAATCCCCGGCGAATACCCTTAATTCTCAGCCCCCGCACACCCGAAGTTCTGTTTTATTAAAGCGGCTGGCTCGCGGCGCGCCTCTATTTTTCCCGTTGGCGAGGCTCTGACGGTCGGCGGCACGCTCGCGCCCCCCTCCTCCCCCTTCCTCCCCCTCTTCCCGCGCTCGGACGCGCCGCGCGCCTCTCGCTGGCTTCTCTCAATCTCTTTCTCTCTCGCTCGTTCGCTCCGGCCGTTTCCCACCGATCGAACGCCGCTCGGCCCGCTCGCCTATTTATACGCGCGGCGTTTCGGCGGCACGCTGCGCGACCGACTTCCCCCCGCGCCCCCACCTCCTCCTCCCCCCGTCGACGAACGGACTTTTCGCCTCGCGCCAGCGATTAATAATGCGCGCGAATTCCGGCTCGCCGCTTGTTCGCTGCAGCTTTTTTTTTGCGGAGGGAAATAGCCGAGTGGCTACCTTTTTCGCGGATTTGATCGATTTTTCGAGAGTGGTCGCCAGTCGGCTTTTCGAAAATTGGACAGTTCGCGATGCCGAAGCTTTTATTTTGACGATAATTTTACTATTGCATTTAAGTTTTAGATTTTTAACGCTGTCAATTCCATTCGATCGTTATTCGATTATTATAGCAATTTTTAAATAAATTGATATTCGAATTTACTTTTTTTTTTGATCGGTGAACTAAGTTTGAAAGATGATCTCATTTCCTTAATATTTAGTTAAATCCTGTGTCAGTTTATTAAATTTGTTTCACTGATGATTACAGAAACTTGGAGACAATCTTGATTCAATTTTTTTCTTAAAAAAACAATAGTAGGATGTTTGTGAAGTATTTAAAGAAGCGGTTTGATTGGTTAATTAATGAGTAAATGTCATGTTGAATGACACAAAAATTAAAAATATTTTAATGCAAACATAAACTTCATATTTCAATTTAAATAACCGAAGAATATTGGAATAAGTTTATTAAATCAGATATAGGGCATGATAAATATAATAATAACCGTAGAATACAATACGAAAAAAAATGAAACGCGCGAAGTCCGATGGATTTTCATATTACAATAAAAACACATGTTAATCAAGAATCTTTCCTTATTCATATTATTTAAAACTCCTTCTTTTTATGAAACAAAAATAGAAATGGCACTCATTGCGCACATCAGAATTTCTATACAAACACAATTTATAAAAATCATATAAACAATAAATTCTTATCAATGCAAGAGAACTCAAACGCCTACATTCAGCTTAATCTCTTTAAATCCGATCAGTTTCAATCACCACGAGATGACGAATACAAAAGTCATCTCTGCCCGTTCGCCCGCCTCATAATTTCCGCTAAGCTCGCGGACAAACAAAACACGTGGAAACCGCAGCACCGGCACTAACGCATCGGTCGTCTCGTTTGGTTTCAGGTGAGCCGTTACCTGGACGCCCCAGACATAATAACGGGCAACACGACGCCGATAGACCCGGCGTTCAAGCAGCGCCTGCTGCGCCATCTGGACAGCTGCGTATCGGAGCTGGACCTGGACCTGGGCTCGCGGCCGGACTCGGGCCTGGGCTCGAGCCCCGGTAGCGTGACCGACCGGGTCCTGGGCCCGGGCAGTCCGGTGCCCCTGGACCACCAGCACCACGCGGTGGCGGCGGCGGCCGCAGCCGCAGCGGCCCACTGCAGCGCCGCATTGGGCGCCGCCCTCATCAAGCAGGAGATCCCGGAGCTGGAGGCGGCCAGGCCCGACAGTAGCACCGCGCCCGGCGACGAGAACAACAACAGCAGCAGGCCCACCTCCGCCTTCGGACAGATACACCCGGCAGTGGTGCCCGGGATGCCCGGGATCGAGCAGCCCGGCGCCAGTCAGGCCAACCCCAACATGCTCTCTGTTGTTCAGGTGAGATGTGCTTTCATTATTTTCTAATGGTTCTTTTTGGAGGATCGTTTTCTTTCGTCGGTAGTAGCATATTAAATAAAAAGAAAAATTGACCTGTTTATTAAACGAGAGAGATTTAAAACACTATGGAAATGCATTGTCTGTCGGTACTCGTCTGTTTCTACTTACTACTATCGCGTGTTCAGGGTATATAGTTACTAAAACAGTTTTTTTGTAAGTTTCTCGCAAATTTATATTTGCAATCTAAAATAATATTATATTAATTAATAATAATAAAAATAATAATATAATGTATCTATCCTGTATAACTAATCCAAATCGTTTGTTTGTTCTCTGCTTATAGGTGATACCATCGCGGCTACCGGACGGCCAAGTGGTATTCCTGCTGCCGAGCCACTACGTGCAGCTGGCTGCGGCGGCGGCGGCGAACGGTATCAGCATCGGACCGAACCCACCGACGGCGATCTGGGCGACGACGAATATGTCCCTGCTGAAGGCGACAGACAAGCTAATAAAGAGGCCGCTGTGCGAGGAGCCGCTGCAGGACTGGCCGACGCCGGTCGATCCCAGCCTGATGGCGGGCGTCGGCGTCAAGCCAAGCAAGAGCCCACGCATGGACCCCGCGGCCGTACCGGCGGCGCCGCTCCCAGAACAGCCGCTCGATTTCACCACCAGCAGCTGGAAGAAGCTGAAGGCGGCGGCGGCGAGGCTCGCCGCACAGCAGCAGGCCGAGCAGCAGGCGGCGGCGGCCGCCGTCGCGGTGGAGGAGAGGCCGCTCTCCAGCCAGCCCATCGACGTGGTCAGCACCAAGGAGGAGAAGAAGTACGAGCCGCCGGTCAGCGAGGCCGAGAGGTCGCCGCCCGTGCAGGAGGAGGCCTCGCAGCCAGTCAAGGACGAGGAGGGCATGTGGCGGCCCTGGTAGACGAGCCCGGCCGCAGGCTGATTTACTCGACCCTCGGGACGTCGGATGTGTCTTCGAGTTATACCTTCCGCGTCGTGTTTCTCGCAAAGATAGAAGATTCTTTTAGAGATTGGAACGATTTTCTTTTTATTCTGCTATTGTGATATCAACACCTTTGGATTGTTATTGATTTGAGCGCTGGTTATACGTCCGTTCATTAGTTCGCCTTGTTCCACTTTCTCTAGTAAGGAAAAAAAGAAACGAGTAATATTACACCAAACATCGAAGAGAATTCAGTACTTACGTGGAAATACCAAACTGAAATTTGAATAATAACGAACAACGAAAAGTTTGCAAGGTAAAATTCCGACGACGCCGGAAGCACCGCACGCGAGACACGCGCAGTGTCTCCATTTAACCGTAGCCTAAACAATAGAGTAAACCGCGAAATTAGTCGCTGACCTTCGGACTAAACGTTTCGCTCGAAATTGTTCCGAAAGGCGAAAGGGAATAAAAGTGGATTCCTCGTCGGCGATTAGACTGATTCGAGTGAAGCTCACCGTGTATAAAAAAAGAGAAGAAACGAAAATTTCCCCAGGCACGACGAGGAATCCACCGTATGTATAGAATACCGCAAACGAGTGTCGACGTTTTCTCTCAGCGGCGAGAGGCCGACGCACGGCTTTATACCCTACATGCATCTCCCAAGACCTTTTCATTCTTTAAGTCGTACCGTTCGACGAGTAGACGAAACAAAAACAGAGAGTGTACCAAAACAATCGATCCCCCTTATATTTCATCGGCGCGCTTCGTACACCGAGTGCGTCTGTGAGAGATGAACCTCGAAGCGACGAAATAAAAGGCCGAGAGGAAAAAAATCGGCCACTGGTCTACGACTTAAACAACGAAATCGTCTTCCTCCGAGCGCGCCCCTAACCCTCCGTACGTCTCCTATTCTTTTCTAAGGCTTGCGTCGTTGCATCGTAGATTAGAAGCGCGCGCGTCGTACCGTCGGCGCGATTCCCGCCTGATTATGAAATAATCACGCTTACCTTTATTTGTAATTAGCGACACACGTACGATTTGATAAAAAAAAAGAAAAAAGTGAAGAGGCAACAAAAAAAATCAGCAGCGAAGATTGCGTGCTGCGCCGACGATACGACGATCAAGGGGACAAATGAATAATAAAAAAAGAAAAAGTAAACTATACGAAACTGTATGTATGTACACATTGTAAGAAAAGAAAGTCACGCAACGTAGATTAGGGAGGTACGCGTGTGCGAACGAATGCGCAGGCCAGCCATCCCTCCCGTTTCCCTCCTTTTTTTTCATCGCCTCCCGCGAGTATTATACATATGCATAATGTAGTCAGTTTCCACACGCACCTGTATATAGAATTCCGCGAGCGCGCTATTGAACTTATCGAGGATGCATAGATTTATTTTAATGTTATCTAGGTGTATATCGAGCGCAAGTGCGAGTGAGACGCCAGTGCCGGGCGTACCGTGTGTATATTCGTCGTGAGTGAGAGAGAGTGAGTGAGTTATATCGGATATAAGTAAGAAAAGTAGGTAGGATATTTACTTCGTGATTCCAAACGTTTTAATTGTGTCTGTAATTGCTAAAATATATTGCGATCCGGTCTACATTATTCAATGTACTTAGTGACGCAGTCAATACACGCAAATATTGAACTACGCAATACAGTGTTTTTATTACACCCCTTCATATTTCACCTGATTCCTCTTGCATTTTTCTTTTTGTTTTTTAAATACTAATTTATGTTTTTATTTTCTATTTTTATATTTAATTTTGTTAATAATATACATATAATGTCATTTAATATTTACCTATATTACCTTCTTTTTGTTATATATTTTTTTATAATTTTATTTTAATTTTCAGGTTTAATTAAGTATAAAGAGTAAAGTAGAGTTACAAGAACTGTAGTACTTTTATGAAAACAAATGAAATTGGTAAGTTTTATTAAGTGATTACCCTTGTCAATGCTAAATATCCATATTTATCTTTATAAATATTTAAAAATTTTTAAGTGGTTCTGTCTAGACAGATTTTGTGTTTACAAAAACTGAGCTACTTTTTCTATTAAACGGAACGTAAATTATTTTACATTTATTAATTATTTGAATAGAATCGATTATTAACTATTAAAAATTCGAACAATTCATAGAGGATAACTGAAAAAGTACAATATTTTTCGTGCAAAATGTCTGGTAGTGAAAATCTCTCCATCATTGGATGCGGATGCTGATAATTATAATTCTAATCGTAAATAAATTAACAGTTTTGTTTTTACACTATGCAAAATACCCATGCAGTTTACGCGTAAAAAAATGCACTTTTTCAAGGAATCGTACATAAGTCTTTGCAAATACCATTCACAACTCCAACAAAAATCATACAACTCCAATCTACTTACCGCACCAGACCCTCCCAACGATCTATCTGAGCCCACCTTCCCGCATCTACCAAGCACCTTTTACTCAAAAACCCCGAATTCCCGTGTCATATCACGCGAGAAAAAGTCCGTGACAGACGTCCCAACAACAACGCGATCGCTTCGGCGAGGAAAAGGACAAGGCGAGGCCGGTAACGAGGCGGCGGGGCTCGCGCGCGCGCGAAAAAATTAGAGGCCGGTGCGAATTGATAGGGCGATATCGCGGGGGCCCTCGGGGCGTGACCGCGCGCGCAGCGCCTCTTACCCTGGGAGGGGCGCGTAATTGCCGCGTCGCGCGCGCGCGCACCTGCCGCGGCTAATTGACCGGGAATTCGGAGGCGAGCGCACACGGCTCGCCGTCGAAAGGAGCCCCCCTCCGGAGGCGGATCCGAGGGTGGGTAGGCCGCTCGCGTTTAAACTTATCCGATTTTTTTAGGATATTCTCTTCTCGCTCCTGCGCTACGGTGTATTTTTTAAAATAATTGCAAAAATTTCTCAACAATACCTGCGATTACCTATATAAAAATTTCAGCTTACGCCATTTTTCTTGTTATTTTTACGGAAAAATTTAGATAAACAGTGCACTTTAATACTGAACAAAAGCCACTAACGTCATGAGCGCTAAATAAAAAATAAGCGGAAAGCCTCAAAATTTCCTTCCTTCAGAAGCTGCTCGCCCGCACGCGGTGACAACCGGGGGACGGGGAAACGAGCGAATCGCCGACATTTTTCATCGCACTCTGGCGCGTACGAGCCCGCGGCCCTTTTTCCTCATTTATAGCCGCAAGCGGGCCGCCCGCTCGCGAGGAATTCAATTTTCATGCTCGCGAGCAAGGAGTCCCGCTCGATTTGAAACGCGCACCTCCTCCCCCTCTCCCTCGCGCCGCTGCTCTTTTCCCTTTTTTGCGGTGCGATTTAAAGGCGAGCCATTAAATTGAATTCGCGCGCCGGTCCGTCCTCCTCGTCAAATTTGCAGCAACCCACCGGCTACGCGTTACGAGCGCCTCGCGGCTGTGATTCCTACGGCTTCTTTTTTTCTCGTTTCGGATGCTTGGGCTTGTTTCGTCTTGATTGGGTAACTTGCTCCTTTTTTAATTGGCAAAGTAGCGGCCCTGCGGATTGGAGCCCTGGTTTTTTGCGTCACTGAGTTTCTGCTATTCGAGCGTCAATTTCGAGTTTTTGTTTCTTTATTTTTGGTGTAATTTATATTTTTCATACACCTGTTTTGTAAGTTCGTTGCTGAAGATATGATAACTTTTGAGTGCAATTCACAATTCCTTTTTTAAAGTAATAAAAACTAATGATTGTTGAATCTGCCGTTGTTTATTATAATTTTTTTTATAGAAATTAGAATTTTTTTATGAAAAAAGGAATCCAAATTTCAGGCGAGTTTAATGCTTTTAATGCCTTAAACATGTTTGTTAACAACACAATTACAGATCATAAACTCATTATTCAATCAATTACCAAAATTTGTACTACGTTGAAACTAAATAAAAAGTAACTTCATCATAAAATTGTAAACAACATTTTTCATTTAACGCATTAAAACATTAAACATCCCTAGCAGTATTTGGTTATACTTGAACATACATTACCTACCTTTCACCGCAAAAAATTCGCACGTATAACCTGAAACCGTCGTTCCCCTCTCGTTTCCTAAAAAAATTTCACTCCATCTCTGAACCCGTCCCCAAGCAACGTTTCCCGTTCCGTCTCCAAAAAAAAGGCAACCCCAACCCAATTAACATCCACCTCCCACTCGTGTATCTCTTCTCCCTCTCCCAAAAAAAAACTCGACCGAACGAGCACCGCGAGTTGGGAGCGCCCGCGCGAAATCTCGTTATTTAATCAATTCCACGGCGGCGTCGCCGCCTCTGAAATTTCGGGCCGCTAGGTGAGATATGCAAGGGAGAAGAGGGGGGCGGGGGACACGCACAGCCCGGGCTCTCGATCGCTCCGGCAATTAACTTCGCCGCGCGACGCGCTCGTTAATTACGCCGCGGAAATGAAAATCTCGCCTCCCTCGGCTCGATTATACGGCGCGGCCGGGTGCGAGGAGGGGGGATAAGTTTCGGCGCAGGCGACGGCGGCGGCGAGGAGACGGGGGGCTGCGGGGAGGACGGGTAATGCGCCGCACCGGCTGCGGATTAACGAATTTCGGAGGTCGGGCGGGATTTTTCTCGAGACGTTGTAATTTAGAATTTTAATGGCGGTATTATTGCGTGGGAGGAGATAATACTTTTTTAAAGGATTAATGTATACTATTTGTGGTTTTTTGCATTGTATTAAAGACTTAATCTTTGCGATAAATTTATCTTTTTTTTAAATTTGAAATAATACCATTAAGAAGCAGTTAATTGTTACAACTGTTGATTATTAAATTCATTTAATTAAATATGTAAATATGTCCTTACATTAGTTCAGAAAATATTAACATAAATTTACAGAAGAAAATGCAATATTTCATTTTTTAAGCTACCTTTTTTAATTGTTTTTTTAATCTTTACATGACGTAGGATAAGTCAAATAATATTTAAGATTTCAATTTCAAGTAATTTTATAGTATTACACGGAGGAATACTTTGATAAACTTAAACAAATTTATTTCTTTAATATTTACAAATATTTATTTCTTAATAATAACTTAATCTTTATGTTTATATTAATCCGTGTATAGTATATTTTCTTATTTCATTTTTTACTATAATTTTTTGTATACCTATTCAGTACTTTACTGTACTTCATACTTTGCACAGTAGCCTGCAACTACCCTGCAACCAGTCTCTTTAAATTTCTTCTCATCAATTCGAAACCCCCCTCAAAAAAACTATACACGTAGGTACGTTAGTGCTCATTTGCTCCCGTACACGATCCTCCCTTGGGAGAATTAAGTTTCGCTCAATTTTTCGAAGACCGGAAGGCACGGGCGAGAGCACCGAGGCCCGTGGACTCCCGATTATACCGTCTAACGAGACTCTCCTTTGGAGGATTGACGCACTGGGCCCGAAACTGGCAGGCGGGGGGTAATTGTCGCGCCGCGCGCGTTAAAGATCACAGGGCGCTGGGGGCTCAATTTGTCCTGATCACCCGGTCCGAGTCGCGTTTTAAGGCTCCATTACATGGCTAACTACCCGCGAGGCGCACCTCCCCCTCTCCTCCTCTGCCTCACGTCTTCGTCTTCCTCGAGCTCCGCTTTTTTTTTCTTCTTTTTCGAGGCGACACGCGCGCGCGCGGACCTTCCGTCGACGCTCGTTACATTATTCATCCGGTGGTCGTCCGGCAATTTCGATGTGTCGGCTAAGTCGCGCTCGAATTATTTACGCTTATTTCGCGCTGATGAAGAAATATTTTTTTGCGAAATTTCGTGGGTCGTAACATCGATTGAATAACTTACAGAATTTTTATAAGTGACGTAAAAGTGTTAGTTAATAGAGCTGTTAAAAAACAGTATTTTAGTAAAGGGCATTAACAATTTCCAGCTTATGCTTAATTTTCGAATTTTTTCTTTTTTTATTACTTCAATAAATACACTTACATCAATTTAGAAGAACACATATAATATTTTTTAGAACATCGCCTTTAAAATCAACTTTTGTTTTTTGGTCCGCAAGAAGTACGCTATGCGTCCTATTTTTTAATTTGAATAATACAAAAACTCTTTAATTTTGAATTCCAGTTTCTTCCTCAGCTGTTTAAACTAGGAACTACATTAATTCAGACAGAATCAAAATCTAAATTCAAAAGACTCACTTAAAAAAAATTTAATAGAGTTTCTTAATCGATATATTAAAGGAGCAAATCGCTGGAAACTATCGATCAGACCCTCCGTGAGCGGCGAAAAGTTGTACACTCCGGGACGGATCCGAACGCCGCGGCGCTTCTAATCTGCAGCCGCGTGACTCGGCGGAGGCGCTCCTCCGGCGCCGAAAACTCCGACTCCGGGACTGCATAATTCATTCCTCGGCTGAAATTCTAATTCGGGCGTAGCCCCTCAAAAAGCGCCGCACCCCCGAAGTTCCTCCCCGCGCCCGGGGAAAAACTCCGGCGTCCGTCCTCCCACGGTTGCACAATTAAATATTGTAATCCCAGCGGGTGCCACTTGTTCGAGCCCCCGGGACTCGAGGGGCAAACTAGCAAAAGATTTAGGCTTTTTCAATTTCGACAGGGAATGCTGCTTCTTTACGTTTGCAATCAATACGAAATGGCTTTCGCGAAAAACTTGTGTTCTTATACAAATTTTTGAAGTTTTAATATTGTTCACGTAGGAGTAGTCATTAGTTATATTTTTGGTAATCTTTTTTACGGTCATTTTTAAATTTTTCGGGAATCAGATCTTGTAGCTCTTCGAATAGAGTCAGAGGAATGAATATGAAATTGAACGATCAAGTTATTTACACACTTCACTCAATATCAACTCGTCATTTAAAATAAAACGCGAGAAGGACTTGAATCAGGATGTCGTAATTCATTAATTAGTTCATTTATCGCCAGGTGGATTTCTGATCCGTCAAATGTATCCCACTAACGAGTATGCTGCCTTAGTTTTATACATAGCACCTTTAGACCCGAATGATTAAGCACTGAAGAAAGCTACATAACCAGTGCTCCATGATTTACGCGATTATAACTGAAAAAATTAATTGAATGTTTGAAATTATTACAATCAAATGTCACTAAAATAACATTGAATATAATTTATACTACATCTTTATGTATGTCATTCGTACTCCATTTCTTCATAATTTTTCAAAATAACTTTATACGTATAAATAATTGCACTTATACTACAATAAAGTTACAACTAGTCTCTTGTAATAAAATTTATAATTTAGAATTATGTAGACCAAGAAAACTTTACTATATTGCTAACAACCTTATCGCAGAACTACCCTTTATTTAAAAAGGTAACATCCAAGTCGAAAATTTCACGGTAATTCTCAACCAACAAAGAGAAAGGAGACTCTCTTCGGTAGGCATCATTTTCCTGGCGGTGGCGTCACGAAAGAAGGCAGCGGCGGCTCCTCCCGGCCTCCCCTCCTGATTAGAAGTCGGAATCAATTCCCGGGCGGTATACACGGCGAGGGAAGAGCGGCAGCCGGCCGAAAATCGACTCTCTCGCGCGCGCGGCTTTGATCCCCGGCAATCATTACGCGGGCTGCCCCTGCGCGAGCCCCTAATTGACGAGGAGACAACGAGGGGGTAGCCCCCTCTTACCTCCTCCCGATCCTACGTCTCTGTTTACGAGGGGACGTCTCGCTTCTACTTCTTCTTCTTCTTCCCGATTTTTTTTCCTCCATCCCTCTGTCCTTTTTTTTCGTTCCTCGGGGTTCGCAGGCGAGCGGGGCTCGTTTTTTGCGCATTAACGTAATGATACGAGCGAGGCTTTTTTACGGTGTTTAAGGACTTTTTTGGCGGGGCTCGAGCACGAAGAGTTTATGAATATTGATCGGACGCTCCCCGGGCGAGTCGGTGCCGGTCGATTAGTGGTCATGCGGTGCCGAAATTGTAATGATGACGAATATTTTTCGCTCGGTCGATCGTAAGATTTTAGAACTTTGTTAGTGGGAAATTTTATGTGGATACTTTTATATTATACGAGGTTTTTGTTTATTTCGCCGGAAGTTGTAATGGTAACATTAATTTAATGCTTGAATATTCTTGATTTATTCTTTTAAAGAAAATATTCATAAACTTACCCTTGGGCTTATATATTCTAAATTGTCTTTTTTGTGTATTTATTTAATGAAAAACTTCAGAAAACATAATCAATTAGTTAACACTTAAAAGTTTGTTAAAATAGCAGCATTTCCGAACTTTTAAAAATTTGATTATTTAATATTTTACAAAAATTTATACACAAATTACGAAATTTTAAAAAAGTTTAGTAAAAATCACCGTTTGTAAATAGCAAGGTTTTTATAAGACTGTAAATTTTGTTAATTCGTTATTTTCAAAATCTTGAAAGAATATCCAGTAAAGATGACAATTTATTAGTTTAAAAAATAGTAACATTTCTCGGTACACCTATACAAAAAAAGAGCAACTCGCAAATTTTCGGCTGCAGGAAGAACGAGCCCGCGGCAGTCGGCGCAATCCCTGCGAAATGAAAAAAAAAAGTTCCCCCACGAGGAGCGAATTGGCGCGACGGAAGCGGCCGTCACGGCGCGTTTCGGAAGGCCGGGCGCACCGGCGCGTCAAATTCAATCAGAGCGAATCGCAGCCCTCCCCACGGCACGCGCGCGCGCGCGCGTAATCGCCGCCGCGTTCCCGCACTCCCACGCGCCACTTGGCGCGCGCGCGAGCCGCACCCCTCCCGCCGACGGATCCCCTCGCGCGCCCGCCTCGCCCGAGGTGCCGGAGCGGGGGAGGCGATGCCTCCCGCGTCGAGTACCCTTTTTCTCTTGATGGGGGGCGTGAGAAACTGCCGGGTACTTCGGACTCGAGGAGCGAGCGATTTTTGGGGATTTTCAGGCGGGGGTGTTTGTTGATTTATGAGCACGTGGACGCGCTGTTTAGATTTACTACTTTTTTTAGTATCTTTTAATTTGCGTTTTATTCGGCGATACAAATTTATTCATATTATATAATTAATTACACGGGGAGAATTGTTCAAGCAAAATTACTCGATACTTGATAAAAATTGTCACAAAAATGGTAAAAAATGGAATTTTTTTAGTATCTTTTACAACGTTGGTTACTAATTTTTATCGAACCATTCTCTCCATGTAATAATAAATTAACAATTAGTGCTGCTTACATTATTGAAAAAATAATTGGATTTTCATTATCACTTACCTTTGTTCTGTTCTAGACATCCTTTTATTTTTAACGATTTTCTTAAAAAAATAAAGATACATAATAGCGAGAGTACCTGACAATATACTTTATGAACGATTATTATAAAGGTTGTGTCAAAAAGTCGGTTAATTCAATTTCTTCGGAAGAGATTTATTAAATTTTTAATAACAAATAATTACATATCTGTGTATTTAAATTTTTATGAAATTTAAACGCGACAAAGTGGATAAAATTACATACTTATTCTGTAATTAAATACACGAGTTTGCACTAAAAATTAGATTTTAAGGGTAATAACGTGTATTTGGCTAATGAATTAAAATAAAAAAGTATTTTTTATTTATTATTTATGTTCTTCCTAAATAGCTTTTTACTATTCGTTCCTCTGCTGCTGAAATATGGAAAGGATCGAAAACCATTTTAGAAATAGTTGGCAAAAAAAAAAGGAAATCCGAAAATACATATAAATTTTTCATAGTTTTTTTCCTATAAGTCGGTCATCGATTTTTTATTTTACTTTAAACATTTTTACACTTAAGTGACATAGGTCACAGAGTAAGTAACTATATTCAGTAAAGTGAGTAAAATTTCAAGAGCCCAGTAAATCCAAGAAACACCAGCCATCCACCCGACACGTGCATCGTCTAAAAAGCAGTCATCGGATCTCCCTCGATCGCGTAAAATTCAGCGCGTCCCCGACGGCGTCCGCGCTCAATCATCGGCGCGCTTTGTGATCACGCGAGCGGGGCCGGGACGCTCTCGAAATTCCGGGTTTCGATCGCCTGTCGCGCTGACGGTAACGAGCTCGAGAATCGCAGGTGCGGCTCTTTAGGGAGCGATTTAGCGGCGGCCCCGGGTGCACGCGCTAATTTGCGCGGCACCTCAAAGAGCCGCGCGCGCCCGGCTACTCCGCCCCGTTCGCGCGCGCGGCCCCGAACGAGGCGATTTTTACGAGCGCTCTTAAGGGACAAGGGGAGATATACGGACGGAGGCGCGTGCTTGACCGATGGGCGGGAGCGGGATTAATATTTTCTTTTTTTTTTTTTGGAGGGTCAGTGAAGTGGCGTATGAAAGGCTGTTTCTTGATTGGCTATTTAAATAATTTTTTTTGCTTTTTGGACTTTTGAAGATCAAATTTTGCGAGGAAATATAAATTATATGTAATATTTGGTTATATTAATAATTTGGTATTTGTAAAGTATCATCTGTAAAGTAAATTTCTTCATATTATATAAGTGCACGTGGATAAATTTCACCTTCATATTTCAATATCCAGAATTTTCTTTTTTCTAGAAAAATAATAGAAATGTTAACTTAAAGATTTAAAGGTACTTTACTGCCTAAAATGTAATGTAGGGAAAAATTTCTTTTTATTACAAAATCGGACCTTATTAAGTCATCACATTGCACCTGAGCATAAAGATTTCAATCTTGCAGATTCATGACAAGATTAAAACTGCATTTTCGTATCCTTTTGTACGGTGTATGAAGCACCAGAATACGAGAAGCGCGCGCTGAAGAATTCGCAATTTTTTACTTTTAAAGTATAAGGGTATTATTTTTACGAATTTTAAACGAGAATCTGAACCAATAGGCTTAAAAAATAGAATGAAAAGTTGTACCCAAGAATCCACGTAAATTTTCCAGCCACCCTCGCGATCCCCGGCGCTCCCCCGAAAAAAAGGCACGCGTGCAGCTCGACGCCAAATCCAAGCTCCGCGAAAGGCCGCGCGCGTATATACCGAATCGGCTGGCGACGACGGCGCTTGTGAATATGCAGAGACGCCGACGCATGCGAGCCCGAGCCGAGCGGGGCATTAAAGATCGTGACGACGCGTAATTCGCGCGCGCGCGCATCTCATAAATCTTTCATTAATGTAAATTGCCCGTAAAGCGCTCGCTCTCGAGTGCCGCCCGCCCCCACACCCCCGGGCCGCGTCGTCGGTCGCGTCGTGACGAAAATCTGGAGCGACCCTGGCGGTGGGATTTCAGAATTTGAGGCGAGGATCGACGGTGGATGTAAAGACGGCGGCGATGGAGTGGGAGGCGAATGGATAATAATAAACGACGTGGGGTTTTCGTTTGATTCTGCAGGCTTAGCGATGCGGGCATTCCCAAGTAAAAGTGATGCTTGCAAGCTACATGCGTCTAGAGCGGGGGGTTGTCTTTCGTGTGTTCGCAAACCATTTTTTAAATAAGTGACTTCGTAATTATTATTTTAATGATCGATTTTTTCACATTTACAATAACTAAACACTGCAATATATATCATGGTTATTAAATAAAAATTCACTATACCGCAGATTACGAGTAACCTATTTTTTAGTCAGAAATTGTATGCATTAGATTTGCAATAGTCAATTTTAATCACTTACTATCAGCGCCAAAAATCACAATAATTTCTTGGCAAATTCACTAAAAATATTAAAACATTACAATTATTAAAATATCCAACAAACATCCAATTAAACAGTATAATAACAGTAATAAACTGTTGCGAAAATAAAGCGACATTAAAAAGTAAATAAAAACATTACCGTATTAAAAAACATTATTTACAGTACCTGCAAAAAATTCCAAAAGATAACGTTATCAATCAGATTTACTCCGAAATCACAGCATAAACGTTTGAAACGCTAAAATCAATCGGAATTTCACTCCCCGTCAATTTCAGACGCATTAGCGTCAGAAAAACTGACCCGCGCCGAAAAAAAAAATCACGCCTCCCTCTGACAAAAAGAACCGCCAAAGCGGAAGCGTCCCCGGCCGTCGCGAGTCGTCGGGGAGCGGGAGATAGAAGGATGGAGGGGGAGGAGGAGGCTGGGGTGAGGACGCGGGCGGCGGGAGAATAATTGGACTGGGAGAAGCGAGGGCGCGTTTCGCGGCTTAAAAGGAAAAAGGCGAAAGGGCGAGCGGGTGGGGAAGGAGGGAGCAGCTCGCGCGGCGCGACTCGCGGTGTAACAGGTGGTCTTAACTACTATAAAGCAGCTTGCGTGGCTTGAAACTTGAAAGGACGCGGCCGGGCGCGCCGCGCCCCCCTCGCTCGACCCCCCGCGCGGCTGGGTAAGAAGCGTCCGACTTTTAGTCGAGGGGGTCGATGCGGGCCACCCCTTTCCTACGGAACGACGGGGACCCCGGGTGCCGAGGCGCTAAGCGACGGATACGATGACAGGTTGGGGTTTCGGCAGTTTTGATGCGAGTCTTAAGATGAGATTTTATCAAGTTTGGTTGATTTGTGTGATTTTTTTTTCTTGTTTCCGAGATACCATGAAGTATGTTTTAGTGTTTAAAAAATGTAATCATTCTATTAATAATAAATCAATTTTAATGTATTTAGTTTAAGCTATTCTAAAATTATTTACATTCTAAAATAAACTTTAACTGTAGGACTTTGTCAAGTGAATGTAACAAAATAAGATTCCAAAAATAAGTAACTATCCACTTTTTAAAATATTTTATATATTTCTAAAATTTTAAATATCTTAAATTATTATCCACAGGCGTTTATATCTGTTCTTGCGTTTAATATAAATTAATTCATCTTTAATTTATTATACCAATTCATAGCAGTGAAAAAATTATCCTGATGATTTTCTACGTATTACTAATGGTGAATAATATAGCCGTCACAACATTAAATAAAATAACACAATAATGGCTTAATTAACAAAGAACTTTTAAAACAATCGAAAAATATTCTGCATAAATAGCTGAAGCTAAAACTTGAGATTCATCCAATTCATCCAAGCGTGAAATTATACCGCGGCACACATAGGTCCACACATGACCGGGCGCGCGAGAAATTTGAATAATCCAGGAGTCGCGGCTAGACGATCGTTAAATTGTTTAGTCGCGGTCCACTTTCGTCCTCCGCCTAAACCACGAAAATACCCGCTCCATCTCCAATCGCGCGAGCGCGTCGATTTTTTTTTCTATTAAATGCTCACCGGTGAATTACTACCCCCTGTCGCTCGTTAAAATGGCGATCGCGTCTAGGAGAGACAATGACGCCGGCGTGACCGTGCGCGCGAAAAATAAACCAGGCTCAATTATTTTTCTCGCCCCGACGCGCAATCGACCGCTCTTTGTTCCACCCCCGCCGTCGGCTCCGCTCTTTATCACCGCCTTTGAAAGGAACATCCTGCCGCGCTCTCATTTTGATGTGCCGTTGACTTTTCAATGATCATTTTATTTTCTTGGTCGCTGCCGGTTGCGCTCTTTTGGTTGTTGTTCAAAAATAAGTATATTGAAGATTTTTGTTTTTAAAAAATAATTATAGTATTTGACAGAATAAAATGAAAAGTTCTATCTGCAATTAATTTAACATTTTTTTTTGAAACGTCTATATTTGTAGAGATGATACAAATATATTTACTTAACAATATAAAATAGGGGCTACAAATTTATGTCCATTTTTTTTCTCTATTTTGATTATTTTGACGTATTTTTTCTGTAAAAAAGGCTGTTCGTTTCTCTTATTTTTTTATTAAAGCTTAATGTTACATTAATGACAAATAGTATAGGAAACTTTTTCCTTATAAAAATCTTCAAAGGTCAAACAAAAAATAATCGCATCACGAAACAGCCACCCTTATTCAAAATTCTACCAGTAAAAGAAAAAAAAAATCCCCAATCAAAACAAGACCGATACATCGATAAAGCTCCGGAACCCACGGGGCCCACCCCAGAAATTTCCTCGGCGAGCCATCATTTCCGTCTCATTAGCCGAAAAATTAACATACTAGCGTCACGCGATCGCGTCGCATCGATCATATCCGTCTCTCCGCGCCTCTTTAACCCTCAATTTCGTCGGCGGCCATAATTGACGCGCGCGAGCCCGACGTCTTCCCGGAACCTCTCGCCACTGATCGTCTCGCCTCCCTCTTTCCCCCCGTCCCCGTACCCCGACCGCCGCCGTTCGGCTCGATCCGCTTTAGCGGCGGCGCGTAATCCGGCGCGCGGCGGCTCTCCTTTGAATTTCCGCCCGCCGCCTCTCTCGAGCTCGGCGAGCCTTTAGACCGCCGCGCTGAACAATGCGACTGTCCTCGCAGCCTCGCCTTTCCGAGCAATTCTTTAACTTCTTTTTTTAGAGAAGGATTAGGAATTGAGAGAGGAATGTTGGTAGGGGGAAATTAAATTTTGTGCGAATTGTGCGTTTGTGATAAGTTGGACATTTATATTGGGCGTTTTGAACAGTTTACTTTTTCTCACGGATACAGTAGATAGAACAGGATTTTTTTAACGAGTTAAAAAAACGGCAGGCTAAGTATTTTTAACAAATATTTTAAATAATTCTGTCAATGCCAAAGAAATATTTTTACAAAATATAACTATTATAGAGAAAATATATTTTCACTTAGGTGTCGATGATTCCAATTTAAAAATGTTAAAATTTTAAGACTACAATTTTATGGGCAAAATTAAAATCCTTTTTCTATAATATTAACTTTTTCCATTATAACTTTAACTACTTTAATTTGTTACATTTCAGATAAATATGTTGGTAAATTCTTTTGCATCAATAAGGGTTTCTATTAGCATATACTGTATGTGCGTGCGTGGGTGTGTAGCAATTTTACAAATAATAAAAATTCTTGCTGACTAAGATGGTCGTAACGCCATCCATCGGGTTGAAATTGTACTTCTGGAAATCTGTTAGATCATGGACAATAATGTTTCACCCTACACAACATTTTCTAGTCGGTATCTGGTAACCGTTGATAAAGATGATTCCTTCAAAACCTTATGTTGGGTGTTGAAAATGTACTGTGCACTGATAAACTTATAAATGTTTTTATCATTAATGGGAAATACCAACTTTAGATTACTACAGAAATATGCAACTGATAACAAAATCTTTTTTATAGTTTAAAGATAACAATTTTTAATATTTCAATTAATAACAAAATTATATGTTTATTTCAAAATTTTAATTAATTTCGTTTGCCTTATGCTTATTAACTTCCTTTAGTTATTCTTATAGTACAAAAGAACCGAAGAAAAAACAACAAAAAAACTAATAACACCATGACGTACTAATAATAAATAAGTAATATTTAATTTAAAATATAATTCAGGATGAGGAATGA
Organism: Eurytoma adleriae; assembly: GCA_900480045.1. Taxonomy (NCBI): domain Eukaryota; kingdom Metazoa; phylum Arthropoda; class Insecta; order Hymenoptera; family Eurytomidae; genus Eurytoma; species Eurytoma adleriae. The sequence goes on along the minus strand of UXGC01000648.1, from coordinate 26,291 downwards.
AAAAGAAGGGTATTAGAAGCACAAGCACTATAATTTAATACTGACGCATCGCATTTATTAAATTGTTAATCATTACTCAATATACGACGTATAAGTACAATATGGTTGTGCATTGCAGTTTCATAAAAAATGTTATGCCTCGTAGCTTATTACGATATAACGATATATTTATATACGTTGATAATTTGATATCTTCATTAAACTCGCCGTGCCACTGGGCAAGCTTCGCATTATTGTTTTTTTTTTAAATCAATATATAATTTTATCTTTTTTTTACTTCGATATACTTAGACTTGCAGTCTCTAATTTCGCCATTGGTAATAATATATAATATGTATACTGTGTACTATCCCACTGTTCATCATCCCTCGCATTCTCTCGCATTCTCTCCTTTATTATCGTCGTTAATTTTCTCTCACTCTCTCTCACTCAATTTGGTTTTTAATTTTTTTCTTGTTTTGTTATTTGTTTGTGATCGTCGACTCATTCACTCGTGACCTTTGTATTTTTGTTTGTTTTTTTTTTACACATCGAACCTTTTAGAGCTTTTTGTACCAGAAGAGATAATGCTCACCGTCGCTGATCTGCAAATCGTCCACTCCTGCAAACAAATAAACGACATTTTAATCAAATGTTTTATTCCGTAGCTTTGATACACTGTTTGTATTTATTTTCTCGTGATTGCTCAATTAATATTAAATAAAAAATTAATTTATGTAAATTTCATTTACTTCTATTTATTACATTCACGAGGAAATATTAAAATTAATTATATAATTAATTAGATAAGTGAAATTAAGAGGAAAAAACCGTGTAAGTAGTAATATCACTCTTTAGTCAGACATGTACTTTTTGTGAAATTCTCTTTTTACGATTTCGCTATTATTTAAATTGAGATGAAAATTAAAATTAATTATATAATTAATTCAAGTTATCAATTAAATAAATTTTTATAAATTAAAACATTGAAAAAAGTAAACAAAAAACCGCGATTTGTGAAAAGTTAGCCTGAAGCACCTCCTGGAGCGACGAACTGGTTTCCGGGTGGCGATGTGGGCTCGGGCGGTGCGGGCAGCCTGTAGAGAAGCCAGTAGTGGTAGGACATGGGTTCCTCCTTGTAGCCGGCCAGGGTGTGAACGTAGTGGCCGTTGGGCCACTCGTAGGCGGAGAACTGAAAGTCGGTGGAGCGCTGAGCCGCCAGCACCATCACCTCATAGAAGGTCTCGTTCTTGGGCGCGGTGATGGTCAGGTTGTGTATCTCGCTGACGTCGCTGCCAACCCAGAGGGTATACGTCACGTTCACCAGCGGCGGCTGCTGCTGCCCAACCACCGACGAGCTCGACAGCGTTGACTCGTCTTCGATCGTCGTAGCCTGGCTACTGCTGCTGCTGCTGTTGTTGCTGTTGCTGTTATTGCCGGATTCGTAATTGTTGTTGTTGTTGTTGTTGTTATTGACGCTGCTGAAAGGCAAGGAAGGTGTTTATAAGGAATAGTATACTTAAAAACTTTTAGCAATTCAATCGAAGGATTTTCACTAATTTTTTCAAATTTTGATTACACTGGGTTTTGATCATATAAATCCTCAATTAACGAAATTTTTTATTAAAAATATTTAGAGGTAAGCATTTGAAGGAATACTGGAGGCAACGTTTAATAATATTGATTATGCCACATTTGATTGATGGAATTATTTTGCAGAAAAGACTAAAATCCCAAAACTGGCTTACATGGACTGAATACAAAATGGGATACATGAGCTGAATAATTAATCTGTTTAAGTGTGTCTTTTTGTTCCAATTTTCCTTACGTATAACATTATTGATATATAAACGGGAATACCTCAAGGTAGACGACGGTTGACTGCTTGAGGCTGTTGGTAAAGCTCCAGATGTCGAGGGACCATTACGGTTGAGTGGCACCAGAGATTCTCCTATTGATTAAATTTTTTTAATTAAATTTCTAGAAATTAGTATCAGGATCTGGTTATGAATTACTATTTAACGTTAAATTAATAAAAATTTCAATAATACAAGAGTTACGCCGGTAAAAATAGTTAAATAATTAACGAAATAAGTACCTAAAGTTTGCAGAATTTCGTTAATTTTTATAACAAAATTTTCTTTTAACTTACATATACATATTTTCATTTATACAAAAATATATTATGCACTTATAGTCGTTTATGGAGGATAAAATAAATCAATTTTTATGCGGCAGTTTATTGACTCGATTCAGCCTCTACGTTTGATGGCTATTTTGTCGTTCTTATCAAGGCTGGAATTTATGGGAGGTTTTAAAAAATTGGTGTGTACGTTACGACATTTGACTATAAATTTTATAATAAAACATTATGACGTATACATTTAGCACCCTACATTACAAACCCGAATACACTTTTAATTTTTCAAATACACGCACCGCAAAAGTAAATTAATTGTACCTTTTTATGCCTAAGAATAGGGCAGAAATTTGAACATTCTGAGTGATTCGGTACTTATAAAAATTTTTCCCACACACTTTAGCGGTAAAAAAATTTTTTCCCTGCCTATAATTCAATTTTTTGCACTGGAAAAAAATATATCCAACAAGAAACGTAGGGAGCACATTTCCTCTCCATGTTATATACTGCACTATTTTCAAGACTACCCCTCGTGCCTCCCCTAGTACAAAACTCCTAAAAAAAACCTCGCCCCAGCCCAAAACGTACCAGTAGCCCCGGCGATCCTGGGTGGCGGGCTATCAGTGAGCCCCTGTCCGCAGTCGAGTGTCCTGATGCTGGCCATGCCGCGGGGCGCCAGTCCGAGGAGCACCTCGGCGGTGGCGCTGACGCTGCCGTCGAAGGAGCCGTCGGGACGCTGCCTGCCCGCCAGCCAGGCCAGCGCCCCGGAGCGGTTCCAGTTGTCCAGGGACTCGTTCTCGAGCTCCTCGAGGGCCTGCAGGGCCAGCGCGGTGCTGCGCAGGTCGCCGAAGCCGCCGTCCCGGCGCTGGCGCTGCGCCAGGCTCGCCGACGGCTTGCGCACGAAGTGCTGCAGGTTGCGGTGACGGTGGTCCTGCACTATGCAGCGCAGCGTCATGATCCCCATCGACACGGTGTCTGCGAGGGAAAAGTTTTGAGTTAGATTTTTTTAAGGCGCCTTTGCTTCTATTTATTGTGGGAGAGGAGAAAGTGGGGATTTTCAAGTTTTTTTAATAAATTTATTAGTTTCAATATTCATTGTGCGAAACAATAACTTTGCGCCCGTCTTGAGTGCGTATAAATGGGATTCTTGCACTTGGATGCAGCGTGCATAAAGCAAATTCTGCGCGAGGGTATAACGCAGCATTTGCTTTTGTGCATATAGTTATTTATGTGCATTTTTTCAATTCTTATGAACCATGTTTAAACATTTTTATTAATAACTGAATGATTTACGTTTAAATAAATAAACAAATATGTACCAATTCACAGATACAATTTCACCGATTTTTCGCGGTAGTGAAAATGAAACTCTTTCATTTCGTTTTTATTAATTACTGCTGCTTTATTAAGAGAAAGAATAAAACGTTTGAAAATGAATTCAATTTGATCGAATTACCATTTTTATTACAACTAAAATGTACGTATTTTTTTTTGTTGCACATGAAAAGGCGATTAAATTTAACAAATTTATTCTCCTTTTTAATAGCGTAATTCATAAATTTTTTATATTTGGTTTTGGTAAAATAGAATTTTGTAAATCAAATTTAAACTTAATCTTATAATTTCAATTTAAAACGAGAACTTTCATATTACACATCTAAAAATTATGTAATCGTTATGTATTTTATGTAACAACTGTAGTAGCCGATGACATCAACTAGCATCGTCGGGAATTACATAATTTTATACTGACGTAAATTTCAATTCATATTAAATTTATAAATTAACTTAATTTATAAAATAATAAGTTTTGTTTAATTTAAAGTTTAATTATACTTAAATCAACAATATTTTTGAATAGTATGTTTTTTATTTAGTCCAATTTTAATTATTCCTATCGTGAGGCTCTCGACTCTTGTATACTATAAAAATTACTGCCCAAGTTTTTTTTTTGTCGTAATTATATCAGAATTAACTTCGTTTAATTATGTTCAAATAATCTGGAATTTCGTGCCTTCTAAATAACCAGATCACATCAATATTATAAACTTTAAATCTCATGAAATTAACACAAATGGTTTGCAAATAATTGCATTATAATTGATCGTTGAAAAGGTATCCATGTCATTTACAAAATGTATTATCGATTATCCAAGTTATTTTGAGAATCGCAAAATTACACCGTGACGTAACGAAAACCAATCCACTAGAGCTATCAATACAAATGCACGTAAAATTCAAGATTTAAATAGACGAAGGAAAAATAAAGTAAAACTTGGCGTTTCAGCAGCTACTAGCCGTATAAATTTCGCATTACAGCGCACTATATACAGCGGCACTTCATAAATCACGATGAAATCTGTAGCACTTACCTTCCCGATAACGAAAACAAATGTGCTTCTATTTTGGAAATTTCGTAAATTCAATCGAAAACTCTTTCCTCGCGCAGAAAGCAACGAGCAAATCGAAAAGAACATAAATAACATACACGCGAAAATCGAAAAGAAAATAAATAAATAACACGCTCGCAAATCGAAAAAGTACATCGCAACAATAAATCCATTTCAGTCAGAGTATCAAATCGTGCTCACCGATGCTGTGATCCTGGGCGGTGTGGGCGATGTCCAAGAGCCGTCGCATCTGTCGCTTGCGCACGTGTGCTTGCGCGTTGCAGGCGGCGAGGGCAGTCAGGGCGAACTCGTAGTCGGTGGGCGGCTCGTGGTGCTGCAGCGTGCCGATCAGGTCGTGGCCGTGGAACTGCCGCGGGTCCATGCACATCGCGTTCAGCGCCAGCGTGTACCTGGCCAGGCGCACCGGCGAGCTGCTCATCTCGCGGTGTCTGTCATCACCGGGACATTTAGTACTGGGCTTTATTAGCGATCCGTTTTTTCTACTTTTATTGTTTCTTTTTTGACGTGCGATTAAACTCGATGTGGCGATAAATTGAAAAAGTTCGGTCGTGAAAATAGTCGGTATAAACGCATTTGTTCCTTTTTTTTTCGATGTTGTTCCATTTGTTTTGAACAGTTTAATTGACCTGCATTCTGTTTTTAACTCTATCTTTTAAATTCTATTGTTGTTTTTAGTTTGCACGTTTTCAATTTAAATTTTATTTATCAATTTGATAACTAAATAAAATTTGAACCTTTAAATGCACAAAGGCACATTCCTTGTCTTATAAACGTCTTTCTTCACTTTTAAGTATGAAGATTTATCGTGAGAAATTCAATTAGCTTTGTCGACATAAATCAATAATTTCGTTGATTTATGATGTCAAAGATAAGAATAGCTGGGATATAATAATATGAACAGTATAATTCTAAGTCACATCTTTGAATTGCTTAGAGAGGTGGAATACGATTACAATAATAAAAATTAATTTAATTATTTAAGTTTTATAATTTTTTGTTATACATTTTCTTTTCTTTTATTACTTTACCATAGAAAATATTTTGTCAGCTTTAATCATGCAGTTTTTGCTTAAAATAGTTTCTTTAAAGAAGGCAATATATACCCAACATACGGATACAAAATCGCACATACACTAACTCTCGCAAACAAAAACCTTCAAAAAAAACTTCACATTTTTTCCAAATAAATCCTTGAAAAAAAAAAAGATATCGATTTTAAGCAGCCGAGAGTTAAAAAAGAAATATCTTTTCCTTGACACGAGACACAATCGTCGCGTCGGGACGAACCACCTTCTCGTAACAATAAGCAATTCAGTGAACAATATGCGATTCTTCAACTCCGAGGACAATATCCAAAATCAGGGCGGAGCCTCTGTGATTTCGCATTGTGCCGGGGAGCAACGCAGTACACGAGGACACTTAGGCTCGCGTGGCCCTCTCTCTACAGGCAAATTTAATTTGTACCCCCCGAAAGGATCAAAGCTTTGAAAGTTGCCGCTCGAGTCGTTTATTTTTTCAATGCTCGCCTCGTTTTTTTTCACCCCCCGACGAGTTTTAAGCAATTTGTTTGCAAATACACCGGGTGGCAGTACTGCCGAACGCCTGCACTTTTTTGTTTGCTTTATAGGACGTGAACTAAATATTCGTTTCGCAGCTAGTCGTACTTCTTTCTCCCTTGTCAAACTGTTTTAAAAGGTATTGGAAGTCGCTTTCGCCGTCGGACAAAAAAAAGCTGGTGATTGCAATGCTTTCGACAAAATTGAAATTCTACAGGTACTACGCGTTTACACGGGTACGGATAATAATTTTGGCTCGGTGAAATTTAGGGTTTTATTCAATTTTTCAAATTTTGTACTTTATGCTCGCAAGTCCAATATAAATTTTTAACTCAATTTTGTTCAACAAATTCTATGATAATATAGTCAGGATAATTTTCTAATTTAGTGCATGAGACTGCAGAAATGTTTAATGTATGCATGTTTCAATGATATTTTAATGATCCTAAAGTGCACTTGCCAATATTATATCGATTACCATAAATTTTTTGATAAAAGCGATTGAATATTAAAATGCTGTCTGCAAAGAAGAAAATTCGAATATTTAAACAAATATTTTAACATACCTGTACTTAAAAACGTTTAATTTGCTATTTAATTTTTCAAGTGTCATACTTTGTACTCGAAAGTTCAAATTAACTTTTTAACCCAATTCGGTGATAAGATAGTCAGGGTAATTTTCTAATTTTAGTTCGTGAGTCTGCGGAAACGTTTAATGCATATATGCATGTTTCAATATTATTTTAATGATTTCAAAGTGCCCTTGTCAATATCATATCGATTGCAATAAATTTCCCTTCAAAAGCGAATCAATATTAAAATGCAGTCTGCTAAGAAGAAATATCGAATCTTGAAACCAATATTTCAACATACCTGTACTTTAAAACGATTAATTTAATACAAAATCTGCATGTATAAAAAATTTATTTCAATGTTAAAGATTTAATTAATGAATTCCATAAAATAAAAAATTTCGTTTAAATTCATTCAAAATATAATTCACCGACAAATATTTACCACTCCTCACTCAACTTCTAAAACACACAACATTAACGATATCATCTCGGAGATACGCGTCCAAATATTAATCTTCTTAAATTGCTCATTAAAATCCTCGAGCACCATCTCCGCCTCTCTCGGAGACTCCCAAGCCCGTAATCCTCTCGGAAGTCAAAGCCCTTCTCCCCCGTCCCCTCCACCCCCTTGAAAATTGTGAAACAACAATCGCTAAAGGAGCTTACCTCCAGAGCATGAGTACGATCTCGAGTTCCATCTGCTTGGTGCTGAGCTGCATCTCGAGGCTGGCCGGCGGGGGCACGTTGTCGTCGCGCGACAGATTGGCGAGGCGCAGGGCGAGCAGCACCTGCTGCGTGTCGTTGCCCCAGCCGGCGTCCTTGTCGCGCTGGCTCCACAGCCAGGCGGTCGCGCGCTCCAGCATCGCCGCCGCGTCCGGCTGCCTCGGCGGGGCCTCGCGGCCCGACGCGCGAGTCTGCTGCTGCTTCGAGCCGCCACTACGGCCACCTGCAACGACGAGTCCCGTGTGCTCGATTTAGAGATCGCGAGGGTGGCGTATGGAGCGCGGCGGGGAGGTGCCTTTGAGGTCTCTTTCGTTTGAGCTCTTTTTGCTGCTTTGAGAACGCTTTACCGGGGGAGAATTTTTTTGTACATGTGTGTTTAATAAATGTGGAGGTGGTTCGTCGCTGGTTAATGAAAAAATTGACGTTTCAATTTAAAGGCAAAAACTGGCGCGTTACTACTGCATGGTTGTAGCAAAAAAGCGCATGAATAATGACATCGATTCCCCCGAGAAAAAGCTCGCTTCGTGAATTCCCGCGAAGAAAAACACATTTCGCGAGATTCCCGCGGAAAAGCACATTTTGAGGAATCCCCGAGGGATTATTGAGTGAAAAAAGCCGAAAAATTCCCAAATGGGTGTTTTACAGAGGCAAAAATCCCAAAGGTGCTTTTCTTCGCAAAGGAGTTCCTAAAAGTGCTTTTCTTCTCTCTATAACACTGAAAAGAGCTTTTCTTCTTTATAGATTTGAACTGTGTTAATGTTTTTTTCTTGATTAGGTACAATGGTTAATAATACTAGTTAGTACATTTGCACGCTACTAACGAAATATGCGAGGGAAGGGATTATTCATTGCAATTTTAGTGACGTTTAATTACAATGACGTTTACAAGAATCAATCAAATCTTTCAACAGTTGCGTAATTTTTCTTATGATCATTTAAAAAGTAGATACTAGAATTTATATCATGTTTTCATATGTTCATTTGTCAAACTAACTATAGTCTCAACATTTTTATTTTATTTCTAACTTTATGACAAATAATATTTATCATTCAAAGGTTTCGTGTAGGTGTTTACAGTTTCTTGTCTAAAAATAGATTGAAATATTGAGAGAGCATTGATACAGCAGAGAATTAAAATTAGCCAAAATTCATCTGGAACACTTCCAGACTGTTTGGAATTGATTCGAATGCAGCTAGAAAACAACCAGACCTCGAAAGTCTTCCGCGCTGTAATGATTTTTAAGCATGTAGACATCACAATTTGACTTGTTTGTCGAAAACATCGAGTAATGTCTAAAAATATACGAATAAAGTTAATATGAAAAAATTGTTTTGTTCAAGTTTTAAGAAGCAGTAAATGTCATTGTAAAATGAAGTAGGCTCTTATCTGATGTATGATGAAGAGTCCATGAAAGAAAATAGAAATTCCTTATGAGAAACTTAAGAGGTCGTCAAAAGATTTTGATGAAAAGGTTCATGAAGACTTTTTTATGCCAGCCGGAATTTTCGAGGACAGCGCACGAAAAAATATTCATGCGTGCATACACTGAGTGTACTCAGTTCATGGAATTGCAACAACGTGGCATAAAAGATACAAAAGAAAATACCCCTTTTTATTCCATGCAATTCTGTACAAACGCGTAAATAGTCCCTGCAAAAAAAATAAAATAAAATAAACAAACGAAAAGCTTGAGCTTAAATATTGCGAACGAACGCCAAGCGTTTTATGCGCACGTAAACATTTTAATTAATTTAACAGAAATATGCTGATCGATAAAAGATGCAGTAATAAAAATACCACGAAATCTGCGATAATTCAATTATAATTTCAATCATTACATTACACTTCCATGAAATTGCAGAACAACGACCCGCGTTAAAACGCAATTATCGTGAAAAATCCAGCTGAAATCGCAGTTCTCTCATTACACTTCCCTCGATTTTTTCCACGCCGCGAAGTAAAAAGAACCGCGACGGGAAGGAACGCCGCGGGGTGGCACGTCAGCGGTTGGTGAGCGCCGACCAGAGGCGGAAACCGCGAAACAGACGGACCGAGCGCGGACGCGCGGTTTCGCCCGTAATCGGCCGGACAATCCCGGATTAGCGCTATTTAAATTTCCGCGCGCCAGCCGCGACGATAGCGGCGGGGTAATCGCACGGAATTATGCCCGCTTTCGACGCCTCCGGCGGATTTTACGGCTTTTCAAGCCTCGCGGTACAATGCGGCTCTTTTTTGTTTAATCGTATCGAGGGGGTTACTTTCCTTTTGATTCTCATCTTTTGATCGCTACTGCGACAGTTTATTTATTTTAGGGATTTTACGTTAATCCTTTCAGAACCGATTTATACACTGAAAGTGTATGTACATTTAATGTAACATTTCAATTTTCCTCAATGAAGAAAAGTGCACGTTGTGCTGTTTTGCTGCGAAGATGAACATACTTTTTCCGTGGGAATTTTGCGAAATTTCTTATTTTTGCGGAAATCTTAGGGAGCCTGCATTTTCTTCGTAGTAATCTCGCGAAATGTGTATTTCTTGGAGGGAATTTCTGTGAGAACGTGCTTTTTTCGTTAGAGGCAACGGTTTAATGTACTTATATAAATAAATATTACAATAATGTAGAAACGAAATGGCTTCTAATAAATTTAAATACTGATTAGTGATTAATTTTATGTACGCATTATAAAAGTGTCAATAATAATAACTTTACTCTTTTACAAAAAGTTGTTGTTAATACATGTACACAGAAATAAATATTATTGTATTAAATCAAATAAATTTTTAATTGTTTACGTTACAGCAGTGTATCCTAAAATAATAAACACATACATTTCAAATTAACTTCCACCAATATTGCGCAAATATTTAGAAACACAACACAAAGCGACGTACCCCGAAAATATTAAATTCATCTCACCTAGCCTGCTCCGTTCTCCCACGAAATCCGCAAAAACGCAATAAAATTCACTACCCGCGGCAGCGCACTCGCGAAAATCCCCGCCAGTCTCTTCGTCGCGCCTCGGGACCGGCGCGAAACCGCGCGCCTACAAAGCGACCCCGCACTCCGCGTCAACAAAAAAAAAAAGAAAAAGAAAGAAACCCGCGACAAACTCGTCGTCGCTCCGCCCACAAAAAAAAGAGCCCGGTGCTCGCGCGAGAGACAACGACGCGCGCCTCCGTAATCCCGCGCTTTTTTTAATATCCCGCGTCGCGCTTCCCTTTGCACCGGCGGGCGCGCGCGTCCCCGTTTTTTTTCCGCGGCAGTTTTTCGCCGTTTAATTACTCCGACTGCGCGCGGCTCGTTAATTCTTTCGCGTGACTTCGTTTCCTCCTTTATCCGACGGGGTTTTTATTCGGTAGCGCGTGGCTGTTACTGCCTGCGACGCGCGCCCGGATTTTCTGTGTTACCGGTGTCGAGCTGCGGGGGTGTACTTCTTTTTTTTTGCGCACGCGCGCAAATGGGAAACGCGTAGTAAAAAAAGTTGGCACGTAATTTTTTTTATCGTTTGATCGACTGGAAACTTTCCGCGAGGGTAGATATTTAGCAGGTTTTGTATGTTTACGCTTTGGTGGAATATGTGGGAGCAGCTAATAAATGTTGGTTGTAAATCGATATTGTCAAATATTTGCGGTGCGTAGGAATGGTATGGTGAATTGCTGTATAAGTGAGGTACAAGAATGTTGCACGTTTACAATAAAGCATAAAATAAATATCATTCGTTGATTTACAGTCTACATTGTTATGTTGAACCATTTTACAATAGAAAATTGTATCTCCAATACTTACTTACAAAGTGAATGTATACATTTTTACGTAAAAATTTGAACTTTATTTTATTGAACTTAAGATCTAAACATTTTTTTATAAATAGATTACTTTTTCAAGTAGAATTTGTTTACTAAAGCAAACAAAATTCATATAAATTATCGTAAATGGTTTTGTGTCTACTTAACAATTTTTGTTACCTACCCACAATTTCTGTATGGATTAAACTTTCTTAAAAATGCTAACGTATTCAATGAAAATTAAATCAGATATACACTGCATATTTATTTTTTTTTAAATTACCATAACTGCAGTGCGACATTTATCCTTCTGATTAAGTAGAAGCAAAGTTGCATTTATTCATGAAAATAATTTTTTATTCATGGGTTCAACAATTTTTTTTGCCGTTTGCTAAACCACCAAGAAAGTTCCATTAAAAAATGTCCATACTTTACTAAAAATAAATGTCAGATACAAACGCTATATTTAAGAATTAAAATTTAAACTATCAACAACGTTTACATTATTTTTCACACACGTACAATGTCTTCATCCAACTCGAAACTTCCTGAGCTCTCAAAGCAATTCCTCGCCTGCAAAAAGACCACCTCGCCGCTCCATCAGCCCTCCAAGGGAATATCCCGTAATCACACGGTCCCTCCGCCCCCGCGGCAATTATAAAAGTCACTTCCGAGCAGCCGCAGGGGGTTCGGCGGCCGGCGAGCGGACGAAGGGTCCGCGCGGCTCGTATAAACAAAAAGTGCACTCACCCTCGGCGTCGGCGAAGGCGCTGATCCAGCCGAGCAGCAGGAGCAGGGTCACCGCCGCCATGTTCGCTCTGCTCCACATTCTGCGGACAAACAGACGGGGCGCGCGCGCCCGGGATTAATTAGCCGGCCTGTCGGGATGAAACTTTCATTCGGCGCCGCGCGGCGCGCGTCCTCTCTCTCCTCCCTTCTTTCTCGCCTCCCCTCCGGAATTTAATTCCGCTCCCGTGTTTCGCCGCGGTAATTAGCTTCTCGCGCGAACTCGACGCCGCGGCAAAAAATGGCGCGCGCGTGCACGAGCCCCTTCGTTTATGCACTGCCCTCGCGAGCCCCAGCGACGCTGCTGTTTGACGAGCGCGGCCCGTTTAGCGGCCGTGTTTGGACTGTTTTATACCCTCGAGTGCCGGATGCAGCGTATGCATATATGATACAGTAAATTTCGTGGTGGTTAAATAACTGAAATGCCTAATGGTACTTGAAATGGATGTTTTGTATGTCGGTCAATTATGCACAGCCTGCAAATGCATTTTTCACAGGCAAAATGATTTTGATGGTAATGGATGAAAAAAATGAGTAAAAAGTGAAATTTTTAATTTAAAGAGTCGTGTGCGTCACTTTTTCGGATTACATTACGTGAAGAAAATTTTTTTTTTTCAACTTTTAAGGTTTTAGGTGGTGGTATTACAGGGAAGGTTGAACGCGCACGTCTGACCGTACGGCTATGAAACTACTGGATGGATATTATTTTTACACGCGGTGTTTGTAATATACAGGTAAATACTGAGAAAGTTGTTTTGCCTCTGGAATATGCTCGCAGTAATGGAAGAGTAGGCAAACTTGTTATTCTTGTGATTCAAAATAAACTACATTTCGTTATTTTAGGTGAATTATTAAAGACGGCACTCTTAATTTTTTAAATAATTTCGAAAATCTGTCATAAACAGTATGAATGTATACCAAATATCAAATATTTACACTTATCAAATTATTTACATCTCATACTTCAAGAATAAGTAAGGTACATTCCCTAGGCTGCAGATTCAGTAGTAATATATGCGTACAGTCAGACATAGTAAATGTAAGCAGCAGTGACATCTTACCATAATATTCCTCTGCCTTAATTATTGCATCGAGATTAAACAATTAAAGTAATCGTATAATTTTATAGCAATTCAATTTATTATATAAAAAATTGTTTAATGTTCAATATGATAGCGTCATTAAAATCAAAATAATTTGTTCTGTAGTAAAAAGTGCATTTTGCTCATGTATATGTTTGCGTGTGTCGAATTAAAAATAACGCCAAGATACTATGAACATTAAGAATCTGAATGAAAAACAATATTCAGCAACTTTGCTTTCGTCAAAATTAACACCAATGAATCCAATTGATATAATAATATCGTATTGCTTAGTTTTTCCCTCGGTCTGAAAAAATCGCCGGCAATATCAATTCTGCATTTTTAGCTCTTGCATTAAACGGTAAATTCCGATTTTATAAGATAGAATAGACTCGATAAATATTGCACGCTTTATTGGTTTTTCTTACCGACAGCGCCGGCTCACCTATGCGCCACCAGCGAAATTCCCCAGCGTTATACTTTAGCAATTCACCGGCATTATCGTCATAAAAAAAATTTCTTAATAAAATATGAGACTGAAATATTACCGCAGGTAGATTATATCTACCCTCAAACGTGGTCCTTTTTTTCATTTCGCTATGGCTTTCATTCGTTAATTTATAATGAGACGCGAGTCACTACACTGAATGCGATAGGTAATAACGACAATAATAATGTGTGAATTGTGAATTATAGAGTTCCAGTAATTGTTTCGTAAAATGAAATTATATGACGGCAGCCGAATTATAGTCCGTTGGATGAGTGCCCCCATTTCAGCCGGCATTACATTGTTATTAATATGTAAATGGGTTAAAGCTAGCTTAGTAGTAATTGAATATTATTAGTTCGTAAATTATGAAATTAGAATTTTGGAGTTACAGATCTTTTTACCGTTAATGGAATACTTAATGCATGAGTTATGTATTCTTGTCATGAATGGTTTTTTAAGGCAGAAATAGAGCGCAGAATTGACATGTGGCAAAAAGACGTACATACTTTGTAACAAAGATCAATCAGTAAAATAATTTGTAATGACAATTACACTTAAAATATAAATTAACATATTATATATGTTTTACACTTAAAAAGTGTTCTACATACATTCAAAATAGAAATTCTACTTTCAAAATTACTTCATTATTGAAATAGCTTTGAAAATTACACATATTTTCCTAGCATTCATTTTTTTTAGTATCTTATTTTTCAATCGATCTGATTATTGCCAGGTATCCTATTTTGCCCTGTTATTAACTTAAGGTCAAAACGTATTTTTCTTATTTTCTTTATAACGGTATTTTCCACTCTTCAAATTAGATTTTACAAAATAAAATAACATTAATTATCTTGTCTAAGTAAAAAAAATTATTTCTGTACAAGAAGCATACTTAAAGAATAAAAATTTAATTTTGCAACGAAGGACATTCTCTCGAGAATATTTTAATAACGAACAAGTACCTGATTTTACGAAGAAAGTAGGGCAAATTAAAAGTCAACCTGAATAATTCCATCGGCATTTCATAAACAACGACCGCCATTCACCTCCTTCTGTAAAATTCAACTCTTTTCCATCTTACCCCTTATATCACCAAATTAAAACATACACGCCAACAAATCCCCCGCAATTGTCTTCGAATCCCCTTCAAAACTAATTAACCCCCCTGGAAACCCAATCCACACCCCCTCAAACTTAGCCCGACCCACTTTAGAAAAAAAGAAAGAAACGCACTCCGCGAGCGGAGTCGAGAGCGACCAACCGCGAGCAAAAACAAAATAACTAAATTCGAAGCCGAGAAGGCCGAGGGGACCGTCGAGAGGCCGCGGGTAAATATCCCGCGATCGCGAGGCACTCGAGAGGCTCGGGGTCGGGCGGAGGGGGGGCGGGTGCCCCGGGGGTGAATTTTCTGGAGAGCCGGGCGCGTCGTGCCTCCGCCGCGGTCTCCTGGCAACCGGCGCCCACAACATTTCCCTGCCGCGGGCGGTTACATAAATTCGCGGCGGCGGAGCCGAGGATCGTCGATCGCGCGTCTGCCGTGCCGAGGACTCTGCAGGGGCGACACCCCCTTTTTTTTTGCGTTCGACGTCAGTATCGGATTCCGATGCGAGATTCCACGGATCTAACTGGGCTTACGATCGGATTTTCTCGTTTTTCTTTTTCGTTCGTTCGCGGTTTTACGGAGCGGTGACGTCAACGCCGCGACTTTTAAACGACGGGGTGGTAAATCGTTGCCGGGTGTTGTACTCTTTTGCAGTCGTGCTAGTTGGAGGGACTTTGAGAATCGGGGCAGAACTTCGTTTGCGGGGTAGTGTGGCGAACTTTTTTTTTATACGGATGTGTGTTAAGCTTATTTCTTTTTTTGGGTGACAAATTAATTGGTTGCGTTAAATTAGGACTAAAGTATTTTATTATTTTAACTATAAAGATTTTTATTATTTTCTAAAATTACTTGTAATTTTTACAAACATTTACAATGAAGATAATTAATAATATTGAGATAAATAGTTAATCAAATTTCAGTCGATTTTATTATTTAATGAATTTTACTCTAAGTTTATTAAATTTAATTGTATTTAAATAATTAAACATAAAATATTCACAAAACCTTAATTGAGTAAATTCATTTCGAATATATTTTACGTTCAACGAATAAGATTTAACGAAAATTAAATAGCAATTTAAAATAAAGTTACCAATATTAATATTTATTTATTAAAATTGAAATTATTCTTTCACTCGAATAAATAAAATTCTTATCTCCTTCTGAATATTTTAAAGGTAAATAAATAACTACCGTCACTTTCTTCGAATATCGATATTTACTCAAGCCACCCATCGTCCGGTACTTACGAAATCCATTCAATCACAAAACAATGAACGTCGGGCGGCATCCTTCAAATCCCCGACACTTAGCTTCGGCTGCCCGTCAACAAAAGGGGCGAGAAAGCCTACCCCCGGGTGTTAAGAAGAAACGTAATCCCGGAGAAGAAGCTAGTCTCTCTCATCCTCACTCCGCCCTCCCGATAAACCGAAAGTCGCCGGTCGACCATAAGAACACTTAAGCCTCTTTTTATGGCTAAAATAAAAGTAGTCAGTGCTTAATTTTCTTTTTATCCTAGCTGAAGGTGTTGTTGTCGTAGCATTTCCCTGCGCTTTTTACACGTTGTTTCGCGAGGCTGTATTGTTCCAGTCGCAGATTTATTCTCGAAGTTGCCCCATTGTTTTTAGTTTAAACGAGTAGTTTGAACGAATTTTACGATGAATTGAATGAATTTGTTAATACAAATGCTGCGCAATTAACAATATCTAAGTAGAATTAATTACTTAGGATAGAAACAAAAATGTATAGATCGTGAAAAAGTTGTACTTGTTTTTTATTTTCGTGCAGCTTTTTTCCCGGAAAAATGTTACTATAGGTAAAACAAAAATGAACGCGATGTTTTACAAAATAATTGAGTTCGTAGAATTTTCTCAGTTCCAAGTTTTTTTTTATTTTTTAACAACGAACTTGTTACTTTAATAAGACTCGGTAGCGGAAATTTGTAAAATTTGTTGAATATTTTTTCTCTAAATTGTGATTATATCGATTTAACATAAAAAACGTAGGCATTTTATGTAATCCACCCACTTATGCAACCCAGCAAAAAATATTTCCTTTTTATAAATAAAAAGAAATAAGCTACTTATTAGACGCACGAAAGTATAAAAAATACTAATATACCCAACTGAAAAAATAAATTCAGCGTTTATCGCAGTGATACAATGTTTATTACATTTCTTTTTTAATAAAAAGCGCAAAAAAGCATACGAACATTTTAGATAAAGTATAAGTTAAGCAAGCCGCTACCCCGTGATAAATGTACCCTCGCCGATATAAATCAAAGCTGCATGTGACATTACCCGCGGCTCCGCCGTCATAATAAAGTAACTTTGATAAATATCCTCATTCACACCGAAAGTTAATACCAACACCTACTCCCGCAGTCGTCCGCCAGCCCGTCCAGCGCAAAAACTAAACAATAGCCGCCGAAACGGCAGACAGTCGGAGCGAGGGGAGGAAGCGTCCCTCCCCGCCCCTCGCGGAAGTACCCTCGTCTCCCTCATCTCGCGACAGGCCGGCGGAAGGCTCCCGCAGGACCCGCGTTTCGCGCGCGGATATTGCGTGCGCTCGGGGGATCGATCGTACCTTCACCTGTGTGCATGTGCCTCTCTGCCGCATCCGCGCGCCCTCCCCTCCCGCCCCCCGCGCGCATTGTCTCCGAGCGGTGCACCTCCTCGCCTTCGCGATAGCGGAACAATCGATGCGGTCGGCCCTCCCCTCCGGCGTCTCGGGCCGCGCGCACACGTGCGCCCCTCGCGACTCTACGGCTGTGTGAGTAAGTGTACATTTGTACGTGTGTGTACGTATCCTCTCGCCCTTTCGGCACATCCGCCGCCGCCTCTGTTTGACTTTCGCCGAGGCGCTCCCCGGGCGCGAACGAGCGTCGCCTCTATTTTTCCCCCTTCTTTTTTGTCGGTGGGGCTTGATGAGAGTATGATCGAAGGGGGGGAGGGTCCCCCCTTGTCAGCCGATATCGTGCGTGAAACGACGCTCGAGCGCGGGGCTGAATTTATTTTATATCGCTGGGGTTGCGGAACGACGGGATTACGGGTGGTATCAATGGCTCGAGCGGGACTGATTACGGTTGATTAGGGACGATTTTCTCGGTGAAGGTCGTTGGGGAGATACACGTTTTACTAGGTTAGATTGGGGAAAAATTGCCCCTTAGAGGAATGGAGTGATAATTGATACCTATGCCCGGCAGTTTTCTTTTTTACAAATTAATTCGATTCGATAGTAACGCTGATTTGATGTTTTTGTATCAGTCGGAATGTAGGAGTATCAATCGATATTCGTTCTATTTGTTTATTAAATTTTGTCGCGATAGGTGATATTAAAAATATTCAGGTTTTACTATCGAATTTCGACGATTCAAAATATTAATTCTGCAAAAAAGTTAAAACACGCGGTGGAAAATCGTACCGAGTTGCGGATGGAACAATATAGCAGGTGTAATTTTGAACTAGGTTGTAGCGTGATATAGATTGGGGACGCAGAGGCAATTGCTCTATTTCTAAAATGGGATGTTAAACTAAAGTTTATTTAAAGCTTTTATTTTATTTTAACAATTTTACAACAACTACAAACATTTTCTTTATTATTTATATTAATTAAAAAAAATTATTGTTCTTTTACCGTAACATCTTTTAGTATACTTAAATAAAAAATTTCTCTATTCGACAACTTTTTTAACGGAATATTTTTTTACAAAAAGAACGAATATTTTTATTTTAAAAATTAACGTTTGTATCCTTATCGAGTACACATCCCGAGCAAATAAAGATATATTCGCACGTTAAAAAATATGCACCCCCCAAAAAAAGTGATTTCCATATGAAAGCTCGCAAGTAGCAGACGTTCCAATCAACCCAGAAAAATCGAGCGGCCCATTCATCTCCGTAGCCCCGAAAAATTTTTCTCTTCGGGCAAACTCCTCGACGCGTCTCAATCCCAAGGCAAACACACCAGCACACCCGCATAAATCCGCTCCCGTGTGCCTCTCTCTTTCTCTCCTCCCCCGAAACGCCAGGCTGGCAAAGTTTACGGTCCGATTGATCGCGCGCGTCGCGGCAGCCGCGCACACGGGCGCACCACCCATACACCGTCGAATTCAAATCCCGGCGAAAACGCGGGGGTGAGATCAATGTCAAGGGACGAATCCGCTTGTACCCCCCTCGCCGCCCCCACAGCCGTCCGCTCGCGACACCTAAGGACGCCGGTTTTGTTTATGACGCCCGGCTGACTTGCAAATTGCGATGCGATCGGGATCGCGGATTTGCTCTCTCCGGGGGGCCGTCGCGTGACTGCGATAACGCGCGGGGGGAGAGGAACGAGGTAGTCCGGGCGATTTCGTAACCCCGTTTTTTTTTTCGCTCTCTCTCCCTTTTGGAGCGGCTGGCCGGCATCGATTGCACTTGAGCTGAATCAATGTTACGGTACTTCCGGATGTTCTTTGGAAGCTAAAGGAACGGACTCGAGTCTAATTTGTTTATCGATTCAAGTCAAGTGTTGATTTTAATTTTTTTTCTTTTTTTTTCATTTCGTAAGATGAAGAGGCTTACATTAAATCAAATTTACAAGGAATATATCTTTAATAAAATCAGTGTATAAAAGTAAATATAAAAAATGAAATTAATTCTATCGCAACAATTAACCCCTTAAAAATATCTAAAAATGGTACTTTAATAAAATGATTAAAAAAAATGATCACGACTATACAATCCTTCGAATCAAGTCCACTCGATCAAAGTGACCCTCTGTCCTTTCCAGTTATCCCTCGGCCACGAGAAGAGGCCTGAGACCCCGCTCACCTGGTCGACCTTAACGGCGCGTCGTCGGCTTCGTCGAGTGCGTTGGCTGTGGGGGGTGAAGGATGCCAAAGAGTCGCTGGTCGTCGGCTCGCCCGCGGCGGCCCTCGGATGCGCAATGCAGACTGAGAGGCGGCGCGCGCGAACGCGGGGTTCGAAGACCCACACCGCACCGCCGCCGCCGCCGCCGTTCGCGAGGCCGATGCGCGCGCCACCCCCGATATCATTCCTTTCTTACCCCTCCACCCTCGGCGAGCACTTACAGCTATATAGGTGCGCAGCCCGCCGACGGGAGAGACGTTCGCTACTTTTCGCGTCGCGCGGAATTCCCGTGCGAGGCTCGCGCGAGCGTCTAGTTAGGCGATCGAACGAGTCGCTGCTGCAGACTCGGGGATGGATCTGCCCCTCGGGGGTGATGACTTCCGTTACGCTGGGCTGCCGAAATGAGGGATTGCGCAACTAGTGCGCAAAGCAGGTGATTGTGGCACGAGGTGGAATCGATTGTTGGAAGAGCAGCGGGTTAAAAATTAATGCGATAAATGAGCTTGCGAACATTTTATTTATATTTTATTTTTTAAACGCTTTGTCACAAGCAAATGATTAGTCTTAATTAAATATTGATTCGATTAATTGATATTTCAATATTCTATTGGAATTCATGGTAAAATAATAAATAGTTAAATAAATAATGAACGCGTGAATTAGCGATGAAATAAAATTATGTGACAATAGAATATGTACATATAAAGCTTGCTGTACACATGCAGTTATTTGTTGTATATATGATTGTAGGAATAAAAGAATTCTGTTTATTGTGCGCTGCGGATAAAAAAAATATTGTTCTGTTGTTGCCGTTTTCTTATGGCCAATTTAGTTTCTCAGTTAAAAATAACGATTAAATCACGCGAAATTAAATTTGATCGTACCTTTTTAAAAGCTACCGCAGTAGCTGTTTACTAATTTGTAAATAAAAACTAAAATAACAGAAGATTTCTATTTATCAATAAAAAAATTTTTTAAATTGTTACCTTCCTATTATGCAAAGTACTTTGAAAGCATTAAAAACGAATAATAATAATATTTCATCTTCTCTTGTAGATACTTTTTCTTTGTCGGAATTTCTTGAACGTCGGTTTTTCTCATTGGCTGCTATCAAAGTACGTGCATTTTTCATCCGATATCGTTTGAAATAGTTTTTTTTTCAATGGAACATAAATGCATTTTTCTTCACGACTATGAAACTCGTGGCACACGTTTGGTGTAGCATTACACCGAAAATTCTTTTTCTTTCGTATGCAATGTTTAATCCACTTTCGATCGGACGATAATTCTATCTCGTCGGAAACTATTTTTTCTGTTTATTTTTACACCGAGAAAAAGTAACTTATCTATCGTTAATCGCAATCATTTAAACACTAATAAAAACCAAGCATTATTTCTAAGAATTTTTAAACATTTAAATGACTTAATAAAAAATCAATGAATAGTTTATGTATATCTGAACGTTTTAACGTTCTCAAATTAAATTTTAAATCATTAGCAAATCCATAAATTCGTAGCAATTTGCTCAAACATAATTTGATTTTGTACAATTAGCTAGGATCAAAAGTCGAACTAATTCCTAAGGCAATTAGCTGTTTGTATTTTTACATTTAATTCCAGCTAAATGAAAGGACTGCAATAAAAAGATCATTAATTTACATTTATTTTTCATTCACGAACTAATTAGAATTTCAATTTAAATGCATTATTCATTTATACACGCGAATGAATAGAATGAATGAAATTAATTAAAGCACAAAGACAAAAGCTTATTTCCGACAAAAAAAAAATAAATTTAAATGTAAAAAAAATAAACTCGCGCGCCATAGTACGCCCCCCTTTCAACCTCGTAATACCTTTAAGGTAATTTCTCATTATTCCGCGTAACGAGATGGGAGCTCATAATAGCTCAAAAAAGCTCCTGCACTCCCCAAACCCACCCCCGCGAAATTCACTCGAATATTTTTCAATGAGAGACATTATTCCACCCCGACGAGAATAGCGTTCAATCTCCTTCAAGGCACATAAATCATGAGCGCGCCGTCGTAACCAGCTCTATACGCTCGCCGGGGCTATTATTAGGCAAACACGTGATAAACCGGGGAGGTCATGAATATTTTTAATCGCGACCAATCGAACGGAGCTACCTTCCGGTTCGCTCGTTTTTTCGCAGGTCCGAATCGATCGCCCCGTACCTATCCCGATGAAAATTTCACGCGAATATTGCCGGAGCTTCCGGAGCGTTTATCCGGCGGAAACCGGCCAAGTGCGCGTTTCAGCGGATTGTTTGTTGCTTCCCTTTTTCTCCTCCTCGTTTTTTTTTTCGGCGGAAAAAAAAGGGTTTGTCGGAGACGGCGGAAAATAAATCGGGACTCGTAAAAAAGGCGAGCGTGTACTTAGGGAGTACATTAAAGCTTCCGTGTCATCGCGGAAATGGACTTTCTCGCGCTTTTCCCGTGGCTCTTTCGATTGATTGGAGCGTGGAGGGGTACATTTGTGGAAGTGATTTGTACGAAATAAAATTTATCTAAGTGCCGTAGTTTGGGCGACTCTTTTTATACGTAAATTGGCTTGATTCGTATAATTTTTTTTAAATGTAATATTTTATCTGGAATAAAATCGGATTTTATGCGGAAAATACGAGGTAAATAAAAATGGAACTTTAATAATTTAAATTGATGAAATTGCAAATTTAATAAATTATTTAAAAAACCTATACTTAAAAGTAGAAAATAAAATGATGACTTATAAATATTGGGCACTGAAAAATAATTTAGTAATTTTATAAACTAAATATTTATTTTACTTCTAAAGTATTTCATAGTTTAACAAAAATATTTACTTGATTCAATGAAATTATTTCGTTGAAATGACTTTTTTCGGTGTATATATTAAATGTAAACGAAGAATAACATAATTTAATATTTTAATCATTAAACAAAATAATAACTCCACTAATTAAGAAATAACAACTTAAAAAAAGAACATAATTATTTATATAAAATCACAAAACTCGCACTTGCATAAGTGCGAGTAACTTTGCATCGCAGCCAGCAGCGGGCGGCTTGTACCTGCTATTTATTAAAAAAGCTGATAGCATCGATCAAGCGCGGCGACCGGAGTCTCCTTAATGGCTTTCTCGGGCGAAAGCGCATTTATTTACCCTTTGGACGCGCTTTGGCCGCGACTCAGGGGGAACGCCGCGACTGAGTCATGCTTTATACTGCTCGCTGCTGAATCACGCGATCCCCACCCCCGCTCTCCCACTTTTCTTTTCGTGAATTCGCGCGCGGCCCTCGTAAATAAAGAAAGAGCCGATTTCGCGACTCGGCCCAATCGAAGCGAATTGATTAAACGCAAAATAACAGGCCGTTGAGTGGTATGCTCTGGGTATTTAAATACGTTAAGACTCTCGGTTGATAATTCAGAGGTGGGATTTTATTAATTTGTCGCGAAACGGAGGGTGAATTGCTAATTTGACCGGCGAGGGTGAGCCATTTGAATTTTAAAACGGTGAATCAGCCCATTTTTTAATTTAAATGTTGCACTCGCCGAGTAAAACTTTTATCGCAATAAGTCGTTTTGCTTAAAATAAGAGTTACTAGTAAAACAATGAAACTATTTTTCATGTGCATTTGCAGAATGCACAGAATCTCGCTAAAAAGCAAATGACTGCTAAATCGAGGAACGAAAAAATGCTATATTGAATTATATTGTACGAAACAAAAATAAACTCCTTTTTTAAACTATCTCGCACATAAATTATATATCTCTTTTATTTTTATCTAAAAAAACATCTACTTATTCCAACGAAATTATATCCTAATATTCTGTTTGGAATGAATTTCGTTTTAATTCGCTCGTCAATTGTCCACGTTAAATCTGCGCTTCAGTTTTACAACGATGTTGCTGTTTATAACCAATAATGGTAAGGAAATTTTTCAAGACTAATTCGGTAAAAGAGTGTAAAATATGAACAGTGATCGAGTACTAAGTTATCTATCAAGTTTTATAAGAAAGCCTACCCCGAGAGCATCTAACATGGAGGAAACACCTGCACGTACATCTGCATTTGATTCGGCGAATGAGTCAGATAACCAAGAAAATGAAGAGGAACCGGACACCCCAGAGCAAGAGTAAGTGTGTTCTATCGAGGAGACCATCGAAGAGAGGAATTCTTGAGAAACTCAGTAATGACAATAATTTCCCAGGATCGCAACCAGGCAGTATGAGGATGATAGGACTTGCCTTCAAAAAACTAAGGAATTTTTAAAATTGTACTGGAAGGCGATTATTATAGTTCTATGGCCACTGATTCTACTTCCTTTACTTCTGCACCGTCGACGGGTAAATTCCCTTGCAAAATTAAATTTTATTCGGATATGCGAGTAGTAATTTGTTGCATCTACTGCGTGCAGATTAAATAACTGCAATGTAAATACATTTTATTGTGATAACACACAAATTATGAATTACACTTTTATTCGTTTTAAACAAAAAATTCTTTTTATCTTGCTTTTCAATATAAATTTATCGATTTATTCTGAAAGCGAAGTTTTAAAAAGATAAATAATTGTTGAATTTATTCTGCATATCACTATATTAAAAAAAAAAATAAGAGTAAAACGAAAATCCGAAGCAATTCCGTTGCGCGTTCGTGGTGCTGCTGATGGCGATGTACTGGGTGACGGAGGCGATACCCCTGTCGGTGACGTCGCTGCTGCCGGTGGTGCTGTTCCCGACCCTGGACATCATGAACTCGGTGGACACGTGCCTCTGCTACATGAACGACACGATAATGGTGTTCATCGGCGGCATGGTACTGGCGATCGCCATCGAGCACAGCAAGCTCCACATGCGCATCGCCCTCAGTGTGATGCGCCTCGTCGGCTGCAGCCACCACCGACTCCTAGCCGGCCTCTTCATCGTCATCGCCCTGCTCTCCATGTGGGTCTCCAACACCGCCACCACCGCCATGATGGTGCCCATCATATTCGCCGTGCTCTACGAGCTCGAGAAGGTCTCTCTCATTCATATTTTCGCG
Source organism: Eurytoma adleriae (assembly GCA_900480045.1). NCBI lineage: Eukaryota > Metazoa > Arthropoda > Insecta > Hymenoptera > Eurytomidae > Eurytoma > Eurytoma adleriae. The sequence goes on along the minus strand of UXGC01000648.1, from coordinate 1,763 downwards.
GTATATCGGTTTCGTCCGCTAAATCGCTCATTGAAAATTGCGTTTTATTTTACTACGACTTACTTCAATTGGCAGTTACCCATATGCAGACCTGCAAGATTAAAGATTTGTAGTCATATTGTATTTAAAAAAGAATACATTTTTTACACACGGCGCGTAATAAGTGTGTACTTTACACCCTACGGGCGGTAACCGCAAGGTACGCATTTATTACCCCTCGTGCAAAAAAAAATAGTATCAAATTAAATTTTATAGAGTATTTTTTGTTTTATCTATTATTTTGTTTTGTTTACAATATATTGTATCAGCAATAATACATTCTTTTTAATCAAAATCAAAAGATAGATGTAATTTACTATTTTACATATATTTTATTTTTTAATCGTAACAAATTTCTTTTGTAAGATTGCACATTAAAAGTTTTAATGCTTATGGGGGAATCCTATTAGTTTCGAGTATTTTATCTACATGCGAGATCAATTGGATGACTCAGTAAACTCCCCTTTGAGCAAAGTATATACAACCCAGCGGATCTGATTTTTTTTTATTTCTATATCTTATCTGAACTAATTTTTTTAATATCAGATTTTACAATAAAGTGTTTTATATTTTATATTTTATTCCAGGAAGGTCTTGGGAAAGTATTTAATGTAGTAGATCCTACCGATCCTGAAAGGTATGTAACAATTATCTGACAATTATACTACATTAAAATATAATTTAAATCATCCAAAAAGTAAAAAGATAAGTTAATAACAATTGTACTGAGAGAAATTTTGCCCCCCCCCCCATAAATTTACATTAATCTACGTATGCAAGTCCCTATTTAATTCCCATCCCTATTTCTATCCCCCTTAAACAATTTATTTCGCTAGCAAAATGACCCACTATCTGCGAACAAAAATACTATTAAAGCCCCGAAATTGGCAATAAATGCTGAAATGCACAATCCATTGAAACAAAAATTCGAATCAGCCCTCGGAAGCCAACAAGTGTAACGAAAGGTTACCTGCTGGGTACTGCGTTCGCCTCGACATTCAGCGGTTCGACCACCCTGGTAGGCACGGGCACGAACCTCACGCTGAAGGGCGTCTTCGAGAGCGCCTTTCCCGACAGCCCGGAGGGCATAAACTTCAGCTCGTGGCTGTTCTGGGCCACGCCGGTGTCCATTTCCGGCGTCTTGTGTACCTACTTCTACATACTCGTGGCTTATTTCGGCTTCCTAAGGCCCAACAGCATGGACGCACAACTGGCGCACATTGGCAAGGAGGGCGAGGCTATCGCTAACAGGGTACTCTCATGTTTTACCTTCGCAAAATCGTCCACTTTTTTACGGGTTTGGTGAACGTACGAGACGCGCATTTTTAACACCTTTTTTGTTTGTTACGTGTGCTATTCAAAATATTCACAAAGGAGAGAAAAAAATTGTTAAAATAATTAACTTTATCTGTCCAAAAATAATTTGATTAGTACAACACAAAAAAGTGTGACTTTTTGAATGAAGTGTGCACGGGGGGTAACATCTTTCTCTCAACCGTCGATATAATGATTTGAAAATTAATTTACTTTATGCCTTAGTAATATAAAATCTATGTACTAGTGTGTGTACAAATCGTTATATCTTAACGTTAATTTATAAAAGTTAGTGGCGTTAAATTTGTAGCAAACGAAAAATTAGGAAATAGCATATTTCGATACAAGTGCGTAAAAGTTGATTCTCGCAAGTGGGTGATAATCACCCACGAGCGATAATCAATTTACGC
>UXGC01000647.1:21281-70819 GCA_900480045.1 Eurytoma adleriae | reverse complement strand
CGAGTTTTCATATTATCTGTGACGTGCAATCTAGTTCTACCTGGTAACGAATATCTAGGGAAAAAGCGGATATGCAGATGTCGAGGGCGATTTCCTCCATTTGGAATAATCGGGCTACATTGTCCACGCTCTCTCGCCCCCGCGTTACGATCGGCGGAAATGGAAAATTGACGAGTTATGCGACTCGACGATTAGCGATATCGAGGCGGCGATGAACGGGCGGTGACGGCTCTACGATCGCTATCTCGCGCACACTGCAACTCGCGCAGAACCAACTCCTCAAGACAAATATTCACTTTGTCGATATCTTAGAAATACGCTAAAGTGCTGTTTGTTATTTTAATGGGACGTCATAATCTATTTCTTCACAGTACGATTTATTGAGAAAAGATCGAACTGTATTGAAAAAATTGATTTTTTTATGTATAATGTAAGAATAAAAATAAAATTTGGCGTCATTAAATTTAATGTAATACACTTTTGTTTTAAATGTTAAAATAGATTAAATTAACAATAATTAAGTTGCAGATAAAGTGCATTATAAAAAATGTACAGAATTAAATTTTGTTGAATCATAAATATTCCATTGTATTATTTTCGCAGTAGATAGTAAGCATGTTATTATGCGTTACTATTATAATTAGATACTACTGCGATTTGTACGCCAATGAATCCATTAGGCTAATATACTCGGACCCTTTAATCTTAGCCTGCATAATTCACTAAACATATTCTCCATTACTGCGTAGTGGCAAATTATAATCATTGCGATTCACGAGCACTGGAGTATTATTTTGATTTAGTTTATACCTATTAATTTGAGTAATATTTCATCACAATGATTTTTTGTTACAATCAGCTATAATCAATTATGATAATGAATAATGAACAACACTGGCATTTCTTGAAACACTATACAGGCAATGGCAGGATTTTTCCCAAAATCAGCATGCACTTAGGAAAAGCGAGATTGCTACTAATTAGTTTGAGGCTAATTTCTATTTAACTAAAAAATATTATTTGTTTAAAATAAAAAAGTTATTCACGCTTTCCTTAATTATCAAACTAATAGATTAAGTAATTAAGTAGTTGTAAGCTTGACGTCTACTTTTAATCGTCCCCTTAATTGTCAAATAACATAATTACTTTAAGACGTCAATATCTAAGTGACCTAAATCGAAGATAAAATTTATCAAGGCATAAAATATTTAAGAACGTAAGAAAAAATACGGTCTTATCTGCGCACCACCCAATGCTCTCATACACACCACGCAAAACTATACAATAGAGACGATGTTTTCAATGCTTTATTTAAATAAAAATCTTTTTTCTTTAAAAATAAAAAAAATATATAAAAATTTGTCATTCAAACTGTTGCAGATAAATCTTGTAACCATCTTACATGCTCCGTAAAGAGACATACGCCCACGTGACGTTAAATTTGCTGCAAGTATGACAGGATAACTTGTGGAAAGACCCATTAGAAGCGTGAAAACGTGAAATGTCGCGCGTAAATAGAGTCCAACTTTGTGTTGGTTTTACATTTAGACATTGTGCCTGAAATGGTGATGTTTAGCAAGCGTTAAAAATAAAAATTGTTTTCTAATTCGATTTTTGGATGGAAAATATTCATCAAGCAAAGCCCGCAACTTTCAATGATGTTGCAATGTTATTATTTAAAAGGTATAAATATGTATAAAGATTTATCGTGTACTTGATATATGAAAATACCTTTACTTCAGCAAGCGTATGAAGGTAAATATTAATAGAAAAAGAAATACAGAAGTAACAGTCAACATAGGACAAGCAAATGCACTGTGACATAAATCTCTTCCTTTTTTTATTTTATCGAATCGTATTTATGAACTGTATTTATTTATATCGATTTTTTTTTAATTTTTCTAGACTCAATCGAAAAATTATTTGGATGTAAAAATATCTGAAATAGAGTTATATGGTACTTATTAAATCTAATAAATTTTTGAAAAATGTTGAAATAGCTTTTAAACCGTGTAATTATAATGCTCGACACACAGGCCGAGTGAAAAAGAAAGCCATTAAAATTCCTTATAGATTCTACTCCACATGCTGTTACTATACCTTCTATTCTGTCGAATTAAGCAAGAAAACGAAATTCGACTTACTCGTCGGTAGGATGACCATGTCGCTTTCCCTTTCACGCCTTTCCGAACGTAAGTGTATTTGATATAAGGCAAGGTATACCACAGCCAAGAAATCTATTCATTCTTCTATTTTTTCGGTTCATAACGAGTTTGCTTTGACATCTATCTTGCATTAAGCTACGACGTTTTAGTGCGATTTGAAGCTGCATAAACATAATTGAAATAAAGAAATTATAAAAGATTAAAGGCTCATTTTCTTGAAGCGAATAACTCATATATGTATGAATACTCACTACTAGTTAAAATATTTTAACTAGTAACGAGTGTTATTCAAATAATACATGATTATTTATCGCTTCATGAATTTTCTGTATTAAACCATCATTTATTACCTTTAAAAAGATTTCTGACTTCTACGATTATTAGAAGTATGCTGATGAGTTTGCGAGGAAAAAAGTAATTTACACTATTACGACTTGTTTTTATTTTTAAAACATTAGTGGTACAATAAATATGCGCTTACTAATTGCTCCGTGTGAATCATTCATTGAAAATCACAACAAAAATAGAGAGTGAGTTGTACTATTGTTAGCCGAGGAGGATATCAAAATGTCGTTTCCACCTAATGTCCGGTTTTTTACTGCATCGACTGAGCTATTAATAATCTATCTCCGTATAATCGATTCGCGTTAAACAAGAAATGCGTATAATCGAAGATTTTTTTTTGATTCGCGGTCTGCAACTTTTGTCTGATGGTATGATAACAGCTTGTTTAGATTTTACCTTTTTTTCTATTAATTCGTTAGACCTTCTTTTTTGTATCGACAACACGACTGATCACTTGAGTGTTCCGTTCTTCTTCAGTTCCTTAAATAAACAAGTCATGTTTATTCATCATCAATTTATAATTGCACGGTTGTATCGATTTACAAAAAAGCAGTAAATCTAGAAAAAAAATGCACAATTACACGTTTTTACGATTAAATTTTTCTGTTTTTTACTTCTCATTCGAAATAAATTTTCACCTTATAATTGTTGCAGGATATTTTTTCGTTGTCCGTAAGTCCATCAATCAATTTTTTTCACATACTTTTCTGAAAAGTTAAAAGAACCTGTACTCGCGAAACATCTGATCCAATAAAAATAAACTAGTTAATATCTTTAATGTTTTGACTTTTTGCTAATTAAATTTGTCAGCTTACTTTAACTACTTTATTAAAAAAATTGTAAAAAATTTATGAGTCCAATTCTCACAAAACTGAACCATAAAAATGAAAAAAGTACTACAAAAAGTTACCTCGCCCTAATATTTTAATTCGAATTTTAGGGCTTTATTTATTCGAGTCCTTAAAAAATCAAATTAACCCAATCCACCGCGTGATTGAGAGAAGCCAATTTTCGAATCTCCATAAACTATAACTCCAATTATACCTCCATCGCGGCGAGCGCCGCTCGAATAGGAGAAAACCATTCTCGTCCCATTAACTCGTCGGGCAATCGGAAAGTTCGCTCCTGGAGCGCGCGAAGAGGCGAGAAAACTTTGCACGGGGTCGCGTCGGCTGCGTCGTGCTATATCGCCATTCCCGCCGCGGCGCCAAGTTTTCCAAGTTCGAATTCCCGCGGAGTCCGCCGTCGACTGCACTGACCGGCGAACTTCCCCGCGGCGTCGGTGCACGCCGTGTACGCGGTGCGCACGGCGCGAGCTGCATTCGCGCGATCAATTATTTATAAAACATCGCGGGCTCTCCTCTCGCTTATCCCCCACCCATACAGGCGCGCGACAAGAAAATCGCCGCGATCGTGATCGATTCTTTGTTTTAAGTTTTTTTTGGAGAAGGTGAATGTGTAAGTGATTTATAAATTTTATTCAATTTTTTTTTAATTTAGCTGGTGCGAGAAAAATGCACTTTTTCTACAATTCTTTATCTGAAAATTGAATATACTTATGACTGTGTAAAATAGTAAACTTTTACTGATAATTTAGTGAGGTTTATTGGAGAACATCAGTGAAAAATCACTCAATTCACATGAGTGAGAAATTTACAAGGGAATAATTTAGAGACTTTGCTTATTACAGTTTTGTACTTCAATAAAATACATGTTACCTTTGCCTATTTAAATAAACATAATCAAATATTATTTTAAGAGTAATTAGCATAATGAATTCACATGATTGATATAGAATTGAAAATCATTAGGCGCATAAATTGAGTAGGTCAAATTTTGCTCGCTCAAAGTAGGTCATTGAATGGGACATTGCGTCAGCTATAGTACCATTTGAATAGTTATATTAATTCATTATGTAATCCCGAACCATTCAAGGCATAAACTTATCTCATAATCGTTTTCTCACCCGACGAGGAATTTATACCAGCTTCATACTCCTCTATACATAAATACTACAAAATGTCTCGTTTGTATTTTTTTTATAATTTGAAGTATTCGAAATTCCTTTTTTATCATCTGAGAACTTTTTTTATGTTGTGTAAAATGATTATGGACCAGACACCTAAATTGCACATTATACTCACATAATTTTGTGGCGTTATTTAAATCAGAAGGCCAGAGTTTAGTGTTTATTTTGATAATAGTAAATTGGCTGGCGAAATTCAAATTTATTTAATGAAATTTTAAGCAAATCTGGTGATTTTTCCATATATATTATTTTTTTAAAACACACTAATGGGAATTTATTTATAACCTTTTGCAGAGTATTCAATTAAAGGCTACAATACATCGATAAATACTTAATTTTTTTTCTTTTATTACATACCGTTGCAACGAAATTACAGTAATAACAGTAGATAAATAATTAGTAAATTTCCACTATGTTTTAAACAGGATCAAATGACAGCAAGTGCAAGAATTGTTTGATCATTATAACGACGCAATTTGTTGGTGAGTAAACATGATTGATATTTTGCAATGCAACTACTCTTGCTAAATCACTAATGCAACGCGTACAAGGTTTAGCACAATTAAACGAATAAAAAATCGCGTTTTAAGTGTTTGCTGTCATTAGTCCGTATTTACACTGGACAATTTCGATTCCATTGTTCGAAATTATTTATTTACAACAGAATAATCGATTACTTTCGCATAGTGAATATTTTACCAGTAGATTTAAATAAATTTGCTTGAATTTCAATGAAACCGAAGTCGTGACTTTACTTCGTTATGTTTTGCATCGAATTTTTAATCAATCCGATATTCAACGATTCGATTCCATAGTAAAAGCGACAAAGTACTTAATAACATTACTTTAAATCCAGAAACAGACGGAGCGACTTTAAACGCAGATGAATGCCGCAAAAATTCATTCTCTTCAGGTGGCGACGCCGAGCCCGGGATTTCCAATAGTAATTTCGTACTTTGCACTTTTGCGCGCCGGGCTCCTCGCCTTCTTGTTCTCCTTTTTTACGGAGCCTCGAGACGCACGGGTCAAAGTGTACGCGAGGCTGAATTGTCAAAGAGCCTTTGGATTCGCTCGTCAGCGAAAGATTTTGCAAGATGCGCCGCGACTCTCTTATCCCGCGCTCGAATCTGCATACAAAGCGCGGATGAGCTCCGCCGTAATTTGCACCACTTCGACTTTTATGAAATTCGCCCGGGAAAAAAGTAAAGAAAGAAGCGCGTATTACTTTTGTTCCGCAGGGTCTTCAATAGTCCGCTGATCAGTGGGATTCGTTGCGCGCGTTAAAAAGAAGTACCGAAGTTTAAACGAAGTTTTTAAATAAACGTTTGACAAAGCAGCGGGAAAAAATGTAATTTAAATGCGCCGCTCTTTTTTTATGTTTATTTGGGAAAAGTAAAGTGTTGTTTGGCATTCGGTTATCTTTTGCAATTTTCTTGTTGTGCAAACTTTTCTAAATACAAATCTATAATTATAATTATTTATCCAAATAAAGAAATATCTAGCAACGCGCATATTTGCATTATTGGGCACGTCAGAGGCGGACTGTTTGAACTCTGTGCAAATATTTCGGCTGGATAAATCAGAAGATAACTTTATGAATTCCGGACGCGTGGCAGGATCGACGTATGAGCATAATGCTATGACGTACGTGAACCTTATTAATGAATAAACTTTATCAATTGTAATTTGGTACATGATTGTAAAATTAAAAAGTATTTAAATTAATCATTTTATTAAAAATTCTGACACGTGAAGTTATAATTGATTTTATTATTCGAATTAATATACTGTCTAAAATTAACTAGTAAATATTTAGTTTTTGTTATAGTTTTAGAAAATGAACGCGGCGCAGCTATAAATCCTGCTTATGCTAATGAAACTGATGCAAACTTTCATTTCTGAACGAATGAAGTGGCTGATTGTTGTGCAGATGCGACGCATATTCATCACCTACAATGAGTAGCTTGCAGTGATTAAATTAAAGGAAAAAAGTAAAATATTTTGTCGTATCGGATTAATCATTTTATTTTTTACGTTATTTAAATTCATTCAATTTCATTAATTTTTTGTATTTTATAAAATTCCAAAAAATCAAGACAGTACTAGTGATAGAGCTTTAATATACAGAACTGATATATGAGTAGAGTGCAATAATTAGTCATTTGTTGTCATTGTAAATATTATCTATACCTGATTTTCTGCCGGATAATTAAAGTTCATATATGTTTGTAAGCAATAAATTTTGCATAACATTATTTTGCTGATGGCTTGATCTATCGCTGCATCGCAATCTCCGGTTCGTGATAAAAAAAAATCATCAATATTTGTTTACATGATAGAAGGTAAAATTAATCAACTTTTGCAAACTATTATCTTCCTGTATCTCGAAGGCAAAGATTATATAAAACGTGAAGATTAAAAATTTGCTTAAAAAAAGTGGATGTTATAATACATGCTTCTTTTTCACTGAAATTATCTGCTAATGATTAAGATCAAATGGATAACTCTTTTTAAACAATTACCAACTGCTCGTTAATTCAACTTAAGGTGGTGTATTCCAAGTAATGAGTTTAATGCATCAGTGCTCTGAAACTGATCAATCAATCAATCAGGTGTCCAGAATTTTAAAAGCAGACTAGTCAACCCAAATTATGCATGCATAACAAGCCCTAATTGATGAAGCTGCATGACAGCGCGTTTGCGATAAGACCACAATCAACCTCGACTCACCTACGTTCCAAGTCCACATGATTAAAAAATTCGCGTAGATCAAGTTTTGAGTATTTTCTATGATTGCTTATAAAAAAATCGAGTAAATCTTGAAAAATAAACGATTGAATTATTGTAATAATTGCAATCAGATGTCACTAAATAGCGCATCTTGCTGATTTGTTTAAATTTAATTATCAATTTTTCTGTCTCGATTATCAAATTCTTCTTACAAATCTCATACCAGGAAAATTTTAGTACAAAAAAAAAAGCGTAAAAGGCGCGATTTTTAACAAAGCGCATACCATTAAGCGTATCGCCCATGCGGTATAACGCCTACTGCGTCAATAACATCCGCGATTGCGGAAAGTGTTGAAAAGCGCATTAGAGCTCGGTACAAATCGGCCGGACAATAGTCTCAATCCGCGAACAATTCGCCGGCGATTCCGCGGCGACCGCCGGGACACGTACCGGCCGGCTTATCGGACGCGGATGCTCGCGGGCGTATCGGCGCGCTCGCGCGCCTCGGACAATCGCACGCCGCTCCGAAACAATTATTTCGACCTCGCGGCGACGAGAATCGTATGTGTCGAAACGGCGGCGGCGCGCATCGCGGGACCGCGACCCTCGCGTCGATCATTTTATTTTTTTTTTTGCGCAACGCCCCGAGGATGCCTGCTGTGTTATGTGCGCGGGAGAATCCGCGGATTTGAACGGGATGTCGCTAGGGGAGATTTTTCGATCGCACCTCTTGCGCGCAGATAAGAGGTAGTTTTTTTGTTTTCTTTTTGTAAGGAGCTGACTTTTGAGGCGAGAAAATCGATAGATCTATCGGTGTCGTCGATGGCTTTGATTAGACAATGAGACGTGCTCCGGCGACACGGTGCTCGATAATGAAAGCGAAACGCTCGGCGCGAGCGATCGGTCGTCGCGAGAGGAGTTGCTTTAACTGAAAATATTTTTCTGTTCATCATCATTCGCTTGATCTTTTGACAGCTTGGCTTTGGAACGAAACTTTCTTGCCGGCTATACATTTAGCTTTTTGCGCCGACTATATGCGTGACAAAATGTTTTTATTTCGTGGTTTAATTAGTTTTTACGTCTGTGTAAACAAGCGAATGAAGCTATTTTCAACGCTCGACTAGGTCTTCACAAGTTTTCGAATCTAAATAAAAAATTGCACGACTGAATTGGGTCAAGTTGCACAACTTGTGCATATGCTATCTTTACTTTATTTTCTTTCTGGTTATGATAATAATTTTACATTGATTTGGCATTAAACTAAAAATTATAGATATGGAGAAATCGTAAATCAGCGAAGTTCACTTTGACGTCACAGCAGCGACCTTATTTAATTCAGCAATTAATTTTCTGAAATTGTTATCATTTAAAGTAATTTTCGTTTATTTAAAAAGCTAATAGTCTCAGCTATTTCGCAAAATTTCTTATACGTTAAAGCATAAGTGCTTCAGGAAATGCGATGTTTTTCTTATTATTGCTCTTTCTATTGTTTCCGAACAGTTAGCAGTGAGTAAACTCAATAATTTACGTCATCAGATGCGTGACTTGAAATTCGTAAATCGGCTGCCTTGAAACCTTTTACCGATGAACTATTCTCAGCGATTCCACAGGTACTGTGCGCGTGCAATTTTCAAAATCTTTACTTATGTAACGTAATATAGTAGATTTTTCTAATCTAAATTTTAATGTGTATTTTTCGAATTAAAAAATAACTAATAATGATCAACTGTTACTTAAAAAGAAATTACTTCATAATTTCGATAATGCGTCAATTATGTGCCACTGATTCCGTAGCTTCACGATAAAAGTCATTGATCTACACACTAATAATTTTATAATAACCGTATGACATAAATTTAGTAACTATATATTAATTTGAGATATCCTACTTTAGTTAATTACTAAATTCATCTAAAAATTTGAATTTGGAGCGAAAGAAAAAGACTTCGGCAGATACTAGCAATTTAGAAATAATAAAATCAAAAATAAAAAATTAGAAATTTTAAAGAGTTCAAAATGTATATCAGATCGACGTCTTGCCTTGGCAATGAGAAGTTGACCGAGACGAAATTCACCAGCCACGTGCGCCGGTGTATGTTGCAACACGCGAGTCCGACACGAGTCTCGCTTTTTGTCGGTTCCTCCAAACGGATCTCCGCGAGATCTATCGCTTCCAAAAATCGAAAATCGAGACTGCGTTTCTTCTGCATTCGCCGCCGGTGACACTGCAACTTTAGAGGAGACGATTTTTTGTTTATACATACCGGACAAATGTGCTTTTTATTAGATTGATAGGTGGTATCTTTACTTACGTGATGGCGAATACCCGCTTAATGGCCGATTCTCTTGAATGACGTTCCTTTTTTCTAAATGGACTTAGACCCCGGCCACACGTGATTTAAAAAAATACCGGCATTTATAGTGCGACGACGATAAATTTTGTATTCGGCAAAAAGAGGGAAGCAGAGAGTCTCGGTTTTCAATTTATGCTTTTACTGGTTTTCTTCGCCGGGTCGACAAACTGGTTATTCTTTAGGGAATCCCCTCCGTCTTATGCTAATGTTCGAAATTATCTAATATCTTCAGACTTTTTTGCACGGTATTCTATTTTAGGCGAATGAATGAACAAAAAAAATCGTTATGAAATAATTTCATACGTAGTAATTTCGTTTATCCAAAGTATGTCAAATGGCACATTTAAAAACAATAAGAATTGCAATTATAAGTAGAATCCGTTATGGTTCTACCAAAGAACTTGGTAAAAGATGATTTTTTATTTGAATTCGAATTGTATTTTATCGTGTTTACGCTCAAAATTTGATTAAAGATTTGACCGTTTTTACTTCCTATTATAGGATCAACACATCGCTATGACATTTAATTTCTCAATGATTCAGCCAAATAAAAATGAACCTTGACTGCTGGTCACGTACTCTAAAGTCTCCCCTTCTCAGCCTCCATTCCACGATCGCCTTCCTTATAATATGGAAGTCCATGAAACTTCAGCAACAGAACTGTGGTATTACTCACGTAAGCATTCATATGGAAAAAGCTCTACTAAAAATTGCAAAGTGTATAGTTAATTGTAATGTTTGCATAGATTAATATTATTGGAAAAATCGTAGGAATAAGGTAGTTATACTAGAAATAGAGTAAAATTTATTAGATTTTCAGTAAAATTTAAAAGAAACTATTTCCATAATGTAGAAAAATTAAAAAATCACTCCATACGAGTGAAAAATCACTCTTTCAGAAAAAACTGAGCCCTCGAAGTTCGATTGGTCCAGTTATCATTCGCATCGAGTGGTTTTTCACTTTTCCACATTTTGATAGTATACACGTCATTTTTATTAGAAACTATTTTAATTTTTCAATATCAGTCTGTAAGTGCACTAAAATTTTTTTACAATTTTTAATAGATCATTTTTTTTCGATCAAATTAGTGCTTCACGCTCAACCGACTGAATTGCATACAATTTGATTGGTCCCTCACGCGTCCGCGTATACGAATGCCTACTTGACTAAGATCACATTCGCAAATCGAGTTCGACAATCAATTAAACCACCTGACACCAATCGCGGCTATTAAGAATTCGTCGATACATTCCGATGGGCCACGCGCGCAGCCCGTCGGGCGAAAATTCGTGAGCGGGCCCCGCCGAGGACGGCCGCGCGGAGATAAGAGCATCGCGGCGCGAGGAGGGAGGCGCGCCGCGCTCCCCTCCTTCGGGGTGTTCGCCGCGGCGGCGGCGGTGCCCGTACAGGTGAGGACCGCAAGCCGGGGCCTCACCTCTGGCCATTCCGCAGTCGCGCACGCAGCGGGACGCGCAACGCGAGACGAGTACGCACACGCGCGAGTGCACCACGAGACTTACACTTGCCGATTCTCTCAGCTGCCGATGTGCGAGCTTTTGCCGAGGGACCACTGCTACCACCGGAGGACCACTGGCTGAGCCCCCCGCGTCGTCGAGCTTTTTCAGCTGCGAGGTACTTACGGAGCTTTGCGTTCGTTTTTCTTTCTTTCAACGTTTTCCCTTCGTTGGAAACTTTCTTTTCTTTTCGATTCAGAAGTGTCAAAGTGGTGTAACGGATGATGTAGATGTAAAGGCTCCTTCGTCAGCGCTGGAAAGAAATATTTCATAATAGTAATTCCGGGATGCGCTTTGTGTTTTGTATACTTTTTCCGGAAGGAAAGTGTAAATGTTGTCGGTCGATCGGGTAATAATTGAGAGGCGCACGACTCGTCAATAAAAAGCGCGTTATTGATACCGTTCACGAGCGATTTGGAAATATCGGTGTTTAAACTTCCTTAATGAATGTACAAAATGTTACGCGCCGTATTGACTAACACCTTGGACATAATTAAAAGCTCTCTTTTTTCTCACACTAGAATGAAAAGGTTTCTTACGAAATGTAATTGTCGACAAATTTACTTATTTTAGTACACTGCATGCTAGAACTTCATAACGTTACTTTAATTTTTTATTTAATTATCTAACGAACAAAAGTCATTAGTACAATAATTAATAAATTTAAAGAGAAATAATATAATACCTAATATAAGAAAAATAAAAATATAATTAAATGCAATAGTAAGTAAAAAATTAAATTTAAATAAATAAATTAATTATATTTCCAAAAATAATGCTTAAGCAAATTTTTGTGTATAATTAAAATCAATGTAAATATTTTGGAAAGTGTGTATAATTTTAACTTTTCAATAAAATGCTTCACTAAATTGAGATCGTTATAAACAAAACAAACTGCATAATATTTCTTTTATGTAAAAAATATTGGCGTGCTGGATATATTCTTCAATATATTTGAAATACAAACTTTTTAGTTGAGAATTAATTTGACACATTTTTCAATGAAGATTAACAAAATATTGTTTTTCCCAAGGAGACGAATCTTCCTTCTTATTTTTCTTCTTTCAGTTTATTTAACGAAGTGCAAGTGTAATAGCGAATAATTTAAAATGTACAAAGTAAGCTCTGCCTAGTAAACAAGAAAAATTAAAAATTTTAACTATCCGCTGACAATGCAAATTAAAAATTTTAACTATACCACTAATAATGCAAATTAAAAATCTTAACTATTCCTTAAAATGCAAATGTTAATCCTTCATCAATAAATTACAATCTCCATAAAAAAGAAACCGCAGTTTTTTCACAAATTTTTTTGACATAGTCCATTCCCAACAACAAAAACGAAATTGCAAAGAACGAAAATTACCTGCTTTGAATAAATCCGCAGACTTTGTTCGGGGCGAGCGGAGTAAACGGTTCGTGCGAGGAAGGATGCTGCTGGCGTGGGCCCGCGCGCTGGCGCTGCTGGGCTGCCTGGTCCAGGCGGCGCTGGCCGGCCAGACGGTGGAGCTGCTGCGGGGCAACCTGGGCGCCAACCTGCCCGAGGAGGAGATCCTGCGCGTCCTGGCGGAGAACAAGACCGGGGCGCACGGCACCTCCGAGAACTTCACCCCGCGACATTGAGATTCCAGCGGCGGCAAGAAAGTCGCGACGATTAGGCGAGTCGCTCAATGAATCGGGATAATTCGCGGCTCTTTTTTTCTGTCACCTAAAAGGCGGTGGGTGAACGCAAATAAAAAAGGCCGGACGCTAATTGCAGTTTCGCCGTGATATTGTCGCGCCTCTCTCTTTCTGCCGCGTGACTCCTTTTAACGCGATGCACACCCGCCGACGCCGCGATTGTATACATTAGCGCCTTTTTGTGCGTAGGTGTGGTTTACCCGATTGATTGAATGAATCGTTGCGGACCCTAACAAAATTATAATAACCAAATCAAATTATTGTAATTGGGGTTGAGGGTTGAGTAGTTAACAAATTAAATTTTTTAGTTGAATGTCATAAAATTGAAATGAACTAATTCTACTATAAATGGAATACCAAGCGAATTTTGTATTAGGGAATTATTGAAAAAACAAGTTAATTTAATTATTTGTACAATAAGTTAGAGTAAATAATAATTTTAAAATTATAAACAGTAAACTTATTATATCGAATAACATAAATTCATTTAGTTTTATGAATACTGTCTTAAATAATTATTTATACTAATACAAATTATTCTTACTCGAATTGTTAGTCACTGAGTTATATTTCAACAAAATCTAAAAATAAACGAATCTTGTTTTTATAAAAAAAATGGATAATAAAATCAAGAACGTCAATTCCAAAATTAAAACTACCGCCGCATGCTCGGTTTATTCCCATTTTGCTTTTACCACCGCAGCGGCCAGCGCAACTATTTGCATCAATCGTCAATATTGATATATCCATTAACGTGCCTTTGTTTAGGATTTTTACGCTCGTAAAACTGTCATGTCGTCGAGTTAATTAAACCGGAAACTACCGTGGCCATTATGCAAGACACGACTTCGGAATTTTTCTTCGCGAAGAACTTTAAGGATTAGGAGATTCATGCATTAGATCGCGGATTCCCCCGCTGAATAGAAAAAACTTTGCTAAGCAGTTGTTCGTTAGTGCATGCTGGTCACTCACTTGTTTTCTTATCCACTATTCTTTGATCATTGCATCGAGAAGAAAAGTAATTGTTTGTACGTTTTTTCGTATGTGCAAAATTCTTATTTACAACAAATTTGTCAAAATGTATTTTTCATTTTCGAAAAATTAATGCGAATACACAGATAAGAAATGAAGAATTAAAGAATCAATGAAATGCAAGGAAATAACTTGTTTAGATAATCAACCGATAAAAGAGGCGGATGTTAAATTAAGATTTGTGCGATAATAATTAATCCATATTAGAGTTGCAGACTGTTGTCAGTCGAATAACTGCCAATACTCGCCATCAAGGTATTCTCAAACTGTTAATTTTCCTCTTAAAATCACAATTTATTAAATGTAAAGGTCAAAAAGCGGCAAAAGTTATGCGTGTAATTAAAACATAACATCCAGAATTTCTTATTAACGAATGCGGCTTTTGACTTAATTATTTTCTTTTTCGTAACATCTTACGTCAATGATTCGCCAATCGTATATCAACGTAGAATTAATTAATAAAATTCACGTGCATTAAAACGAACTGGTAATGTTTTAAAATTCTTTCATCTATAAGCCGTCACGTGAATTTTTCACTATCACCCGAACAATAACTATTTTGAATCAATTCTATGAACGAAGTCCATTCGTTATAGCTAAAAAGAGAGTAAAAATTAGGTTTCGCGCTGCATCGAAATCCTTTAAGCGAAGTGAATCGAAAAGTGCGCGAATCATTTTTCATCCAGGACGACGTGCGTCTGCACGGGATTTTGAAATATAACGCAACCACCGAACGTTCGAAAATCGTGTACAATTGCAGTGTCCGAATTAAAGTGTCACTCATTCCTTCGAATGGCACCTTAATAACTTTTGTATCTCACTTTTTTTTATACTAAATCAAAAGAAAAATGAAAAAAAAAACCATTGATGTAACCGAATAGTTCAAAATGCAAAGATACGAAAAACCGTTACCGTGACTGTACAATTTTAATGTGTATGAATCACGGACCAAAGTCCTCTTTCCTCTAACGCAGAAAAAAAGGAGGAATCGGTAATCTCTCGAACACATCCTGCTACACCAATACAAATAAAGCATTTTGGAAGCGCCCGAGGCGTCTTCATTTTCCGACGATGGCGAAAGGGTATTCGAAGAAGAAATTTCGAGCGGTTACTCTCGTTCGCGGCGAAACTTTCAAAAGATTCTTAAGAAAGTCATTTGTCAGCGCTAATACCCTCGCGGGAGCGTGTGGCGCGCGCGCGCCGGGACAACGCTAATGCCGCGACAAATGGACGATCAATCAAAAAGGAGCCGCGGCGCAAAAGGGCGGCCCGATAATCAATAACCCGATAATTTTGCAATCGGCCGATCCTTCATCTGACGACTGGAAAGTTGATTAGCTTCGCCCGCCGGCGTTTTTCCAGGTGTGTGCGCGCGCGCGTACCTTTTTTTTATTTCGCCTCCCCGCCGGGCAATTGGGTGAAACTGTACGCGTGCTTATCCGCGAGGCTCGAGGGCGAAGGTCGCCCCGGGAAAATTGCCGAAGTCCGAGGCGAAATTGGTATCCGCCGCCGGCTACCTCGATCGCGAGCGACTGATCAATTAGATTTTCAGAAACTTTCGGGGCGGAGATGTTAAACTTTCGATGAATTTGCAAGAATTGAGAAATCTGAAATTGAATGCGATATAGCGGGATGATTGGCTTCAGTTGCGCGGTCTTGATTTTATGCTGAATTACTTTAAGAAAGTAATGAAAATCGATTAATTTATTAAAAAAATTAGCTTTACAATTGGATTTTTAATAAAATTCATTTTACGACGACGAAATAAATTCGTCGAAATATTGAGTAGTCATTTAACCTGTTATATATACTTACGTCTGAAAAAAATGATTTTGAATAAGTGAATCATGAAATAGCATCGTTATACTACATAAATTTTATAAAAAAAATGACAGTGATACTTCTATCTGTGTTACGTGTAACCTTGAGAATGACAATTGTAAAGGTCAAGCAGCCAAAATTGAAAGTAGAATTCAAAAGCAAGTTTGAGGAAGCAAGTAGATCTTTCTTTTTTCAAGGCCTGGGGAACTTATTAGCTACTGTAATTAACATAATGAGCATACTTTAATTTCATAAGTTTTTAGATTATATTAAAGTAAACATAATCCATTATTCCTCCTTCCCGCTCCGCAAGTAATAAGAAAAGAATTTCTAAACGATTATAAAAATTCCTTATACTATAAATAATAAAATAAATTATATTATATTGAGTCTTACAAATGATGCATTCCTAAACGTGTAAACTTGATAAGTGAATGAAAAATATTTTGAAAATTGACGAAAACACAAAATTGTCTCCTTATCAAAATTACCTCATCGCCGCTCCCTCGAAACGGAAACGTCGCTATTTCACATTTAAAAAATTGGGAAATGGAAGTCGATTAATCGATCCGGGGAATGTGCAAACACATTTTTCCCTTATCTCCTCGACGAACGGGCGCGCCGTGAAAGTGAAAAGCGTGATGATGAATACATTCCCCAAGTAAAAAGGTATCGCGGCAAAAGTATGACCACACCGCAAGGCCGGCCGGCCTCCGCGCGCTTCCCGCGGAAAAAGAGATCAAAAGTTTTCCAATATAAAGCGTGCTCTCGCGCTGTTGCTCTGATTAAAAGAGAGGAAAAAAATGGAGCTTCGAATGTTTTTTCAAAGTTGGAAAATCCCACGGCTTCTCGCGGTGCGTTTGAACAATGCGCGGGGCGAAGACCGGGGTGGGCGCGCGCTCTCGGTCTAAACTTTATTTTGTAAATAAAAAAGGAGAGGAGAAAAAGGAAGCGAGCGGCGAATTCAATTTCGTTCGAGCGAATTGCGTATTCAAATATTGCACGCGGCAAAAGGTGTTCTTCGTAAATTTCGTTGCGTTACGCATCCGTTTGCCGGGGATTTTGCGCGCGCATTCCGCAAACGTTGTTTTAACAATTTTTAAATGAGTTTAATCAACATACGATGGTACTTAATATTTCCAGATTTTTTTGTGGTAAAAAAGAAATCGGAGCTAGATATATGTTTGTTCCCTAAAACTACACTAGTCAAGAGAGAAGAGAATAACTATCACTCAATACTCTATATTGCTTATTGATAGTGTCAGAATTAATGTCTAGTGAGTGTACATACATAATTCCCGCGCTCGAGGTACGAAATACACGGGTTATAATGGCGGGGGTGGGAGGGAAAGAGAAAGATAAAAGGTCAGCTCCTTTATTTGCATTCGGTACACAGAGCGCGTGCGATTGCGAGGTTGCAGCGCAACGCTGAATCGAGCGCGCGTCGATCCCCCGGCTTTTATTTTCGGCCGTTTTTATGTTTATTTGCATGCGATTGATGCGGCTCAATCTCGCCGGGCGCCGAAAGCGATTTCGACGTTTTCGCGAGCGCGCGCGCGCATCGATGTGCATCGGCAAACAAAAACACTCGGATAACTGGACAATCACGGCCGGCCAAATCCCGGCGAAATGATTGTTTCTCGTGCTCATTATTTCGTTGTCGCGCTCTATCTTTTTCTTTTTTCTCGCGTACGCCATGGATATTTTCTTTTATTTGGAACTTATGCAAAGAAAAAGTTCTAATGGAAAAAAGTGTATCAAGAAATTAGTAGATTGAAAATGGAATGAAAAAGTATTTTTATAAATGTGATTTTTTTAGGTGGTGTTGCTCTTCTCGGAGGAATTTTTAAAAGCATTAAATTCGGTCAAGTGTATGTACCTACAAAGAGAGTTATTTTGTTTAAATATTTAAATGAATTTGTTATTTAATCAAAGTTTAATTTTTCATTTCAAAGAAACAATTATTTTAGTACATTTCATTTCAGTGATATCTTAACTTACATTTTTTCAGTGCAAGAGTACTCTAATGTTCTGACTGAATCTCATTCTTATGAAAATATTTATTATAAAATCTATAGTAAAAAATTTTAATGAAATACAACATTAAAATTACTATTTGGTCAACGATCGCAAAAAGCTCTTTTGATAGCCCAATTAATAAACCTTACTGTCCGACACTTTTTTATCATCACAATCGCACGAGGCACACGGCGTTTGAATCGCCATCGGCGCGCGATTCAAAGCCGGGTGTCGCAAGCACCTCGTTGCAATATATTCAATCGAAACAGCGTCCGGCGCCGTGCACGTGAAGAAGCAATCGGGCTGCTCCTCTTTCCCCACGGTCTCCGCCTTCTATTTTTTCACGAATACGCACGAATGTCAATCGCGCGGCTGCCGCGACGCAAGACCCGCGCGCCTCGAGTATATACGGAGTTGCGCCAGTCCGCCGTTTCTAGGCGCCGAAAAAAAGGAAGGTCCGCGATCTGCTTGTCAAACATCATTAGGCCTGTCCAAACACACGAGCGCCAAACTCCCGATTCGTTTATCGGCCGCGAGTTTGTGGCCCTGTCCAAACACAAAGGAGGTGCGAGAAATTTCCGGGGAAAAAAAAAGAAACGACGCGTCCATTAGCATTGTCCAAACAACGGCGGTTATTTCGACGGATCGACGATTCCAAAAAAAAAACATAATTTTCTTTTTTTTGCTCGCAGAGTTCTATGGAGAGGAAATCAATCACGAGGCGCGAAAACTCTTTCAAATAGTTCCACCTTTCGAGCCCGGCGCAGGTCAAGTGAGCGCCGAGTGCAAAAGACAAGCTGACATTTATCGCGAGGAGCTCAACAAATTCACCTTATGGGCGTTGAAAAGTAAGTTCATAAATGTTTAATTGACTTCATCCACAATCAATGAAGGATAATATAAATTGTAAAGATGTTCATTTCATCAATTTTCTTATAAAAGATATACGTATGTTTTCAATCTATGTATTCACAGCGAGCAGTGCTATTTAATTAATAAAAATTACTATATCGTAGTTGTAGTAAAAATTAGTGTAAATTAAATTCAAAATTATTCTCGTTAATACGCAACTCTCCTGCTTTCTCGAATAATTTTCGTGAAAGCATTTCTCGCCGTGTTTAATTAAGTAGCCTCTCCATTTCCAAAAAATTGAAAAATATCTCAAAAAGTACGACGCTCAAATCTCCAAATAGACCAATCGAAACTGTCAAAGCACCTCTCGGTCCTAATTGATTTACGCACAACAGTCGCGCGCGTCAACAAAAAAAAGTGTCACTGGGAGCCGCGACTACATTAGGAAACACGTCATCCGGCGCATACTTAGCGTCTCTAACGAGCGTCGCGTTCGCTCTCGTTTAACGAGCTTTCGCAAGCGCGGGCCCGCGGTCGAATTACATAAATCGCTCGGTGGCGAGCCGCGGAGAAACGTATTTTCTCGATGGACGACGCATTGTTTTCTGATTTCTTAATCCTGACGAGTTTTCGGGTGTTTCGGGGGTCTTGCTATCGCCCGCGGCACCAAAAAGTTCCGATGAACCGAAGAGGACATGTGGAAATGTTTGCTAAAGGGAATGTCGCTTTGTAATAGAGGGTTTACTTTAAGTTAGACGTAAATTTGAAATGGAGATTTAAAGAATACAAGAAAGAGCGACTGATCGTTCAGCATACTACGTCCGAGTTTTAACGTTAAAATAGTTGTTAATTTCATTTTAGAATTATAAAAGTTTAATTTTGTTCGTCAATTGCATTTGAAATGTAAAGATTCGTCCACATCGAAATTGTTAAAATTAGAATTATTCCTTTATTTTAAACGATTGATCACAAAAAAGCTCAATAAAAAAGGATTCTTTTCTAACTTTTTAATTCCGATCAATCGATACGATCGATTTACTGCACGAAAATCATGGCTTTCGCAGTGTACGACGCGACGGCGAAGATGCCGTCCGGTCTGCTGAACGGCAACGTGAACCAGCTGGGCGACTTCGACGAGTGCGTCGGTGTGGAGAGCAACGAGGGCGTGCGCGGCAAGTACTGTCTGGCGTACCTGCAGCTCGACGTCGACCAGTCGCGGCCGGACCTCCTGCACTTGCACCGCTTGCTGCACTCGCACTACGCCTTTCGCAGCAACGTCACCGACGTAAGTATTTTCATGCGCCACGATGGCTGCGCTTCTTATAAGCACTCGCCGTAAAAAAAGTAGACTTTGATTTCGACGCGTGTATTGACTTTTGTTCATGCTGACTGTGTGGAGTAGTTGTGAGGCGGTCACCTTGGTGCTATTTAAAAAGAATGATTCTAATTGTGGAAGACAAATTTTTAAGTTTATTAAAGTCACTGTAACTGAAAAAAGTACTTAAATTTTGAGCGCTATGCAGAGCTCTTTTTTTTAGATAGATAGTTTTTTATAATAGATTATGCAGTACTAAAATTGGTTTTATCACCAAGAATGTAGTAAACATTATTAAATCTTCTAGTGTAGTTTGTTATTAAACATAAGATATATTAAGAAATAATTGATAATTGCAAGTCAGCTATAATTTGATCATTATTTAAATAATGTGCAAAATATAGTAACCGTTTTTATAACGCCGATATGTTTTTTATACGCTATTAAAAAACTATCGAAGGTCAAGTGTGAATGCGATCCCAGGTAATGTCGGGCGCGAGATTGAAAAAAAGGCCACGTCGCGGGAGGCGGGAAAAATCTCGCGATTTCCACGTCGGGCGCATCGCAAATGCAGGGTGCGCGCATCGCGAAGGCCGCGCGCCGCCGATGTCAACGTATCGCGGATGCGCGCGGAATCGCCAACGAGCCCGCCAGGCCCGATTCTCCTCTCGCGGGAGTTTTCGAGACTCGCGCCGACCTTATCCCGTTTCGCGCTGAGGCAATCGATGCCGACGCCGGCGGATTACCCATTTATCGCCCGTTATGCGGGATTGCGTGACCCGGCGCACTTTTTTCACGGCGATTTATCGGACGCCCCGAGGAGGGTGATTTGTCAGGGAAAAGGGGTTCGGCGGAGGGAAAAATGGCCGTTTCTTTGTGAATTATGTAAACAAAGGATTTTTATGGGGGTTGAGTTGAGAAAGGAGATGATAAACAGGATGGTAATGATATTAGCTAAAATTAAAATTTCAAAGTTTTTCGTTGAAGTAACTTTTACGTTTTTTGCAAAAATTACTGTGCGATGCCAAGTAATCTTGGCATCGAAAGACTCGTTTTGTAAAGTTGCGATAAAGATTGTAACCAAATTTCTTAGTTTTTATAAAACGTGTTTTTTTTTTAAATAATAAATATAAAAGAATTTGTTACTTGATTTCCACTTAGGGAAATTGTAGGTATTTATTTTAATAAAATATTAAAATTATTAAATTTTCAAACAAATAAGCCAAAGTTATTTTGTCTTAAATGAGAATATGAAGAGCATCTTCGCAGCAAACTTTAATTAAGTGTACAATTGAATAATGCAAAGTTCCCGAGAGGCAAACTTAGATGCATTGCATTCCAACAAAGGATATTGGAGATTTCCTTTTGAATGGATGTCGTAAAGGCTTTGTGAAGCATTTCTTTCTTTATTCTTATATACAGTCACTGTCAAAGAGGAATCAATTCATCGCAACGTATATTTCCGAGTCAAATTGTATTTATGAAATTTTTCAATATTTTATATAAAGTTTGCATGCACATACCATTTCAGAAAAATTTATTTGACTTCATTTGAAAATTTCAAATTCCCTTAGTTTGTCTACATACACGACGTAAACTTTTAAGCTCCACCAATGTTTTTTCAGTAGTTTATCGTACACTCTATTGTATATACTTATTTTTAAAACTCTCCTATAAACAAACGCGAAAAAATGCTTGAGTATCAACCGATAACAAAGTGAAATTCGCCGGCGAAGGCGGCCGAAAGTTTGAAGTCATTGAGAAACGAGGCACTTAGCGGCAAAGTGACAATGGCCCGTTCAATTTTGTGTCAACAAACCGAGACGCCCAGCAGCTGAGCTCTCCAAACTCGCGGGTCTCCGCGCGCGGAGGCATTGAATAATAGCCGAACGCAATAAAAGCGTGAGACGATTCCGCCGGCGGGACGTCGATGCCAGACGACCCATTGACATTGAATCGAAAGTTCTCCAAAGGAGACACTTTGAAAATTCACCGGCATTGAGTTACGTCGGACCGGGGCATAAATTAGAAAAGATTGACGAAAAAAAAGTGTGACGAGCTGTAACTTATAATTGGCGTTTCTCAATTTCGGCGTCAGTCATACCTCGAGGTGATGAAAATTTTCTTTAGATTAACTCGCTGATTCGGATTATACTTACAAATTGATCACTGTGGAGGGGGGAGGGGTATGCGACTGTTGCCTTGAAATATTCGCGAGTTTGTTGGTTCAAAGCTTTTAATCAAAAAGCCTATCCGGCATGAGAGTCTGCAAGGTGAGCGAAAAAAAACAGGAGATATTAATATACCTAGTTTGCGCTCATCGTTTAAATATCTTCGCCTTGAGTTTGACAGTACAATTACGTTTCAATTTAAGTGAGATTAAAATTCTTTCACTTTGCTCTTTGTACAATAAGTCTTAAATTTATTTGTCATAATTAAGAAAAAACATTATGATTGCCTTGATATTTACACTGCACGGATTTGATTATAATTAATTTGACGTATCATAAAAAACTTTTAATTTATTTTTAAATTTTGAGTCAACAAAGTAATTCCGATTTTTTATAAATAAATTGACAGTCATCATTGGTAAAGACAAACGGTTTAGTCAGCGACGATCACGAAATGACAGAGTTCAGAAAAAAATATGCAAATGGAATTTAAAAAAGCTACATTGCGTGTAAAAATGTTAATCAACCAAAAGAATTAGGATAAATTTTAAAACGAGCAAAACGTGACGAACGATTGATTGAACGTATCGATGGTGATTTTCAGCCTGGCCACAGAGTTCCGCGATTCGGAACCGTCAACTGGGCGGTCTGCGCGCCGGCGGCCTGCAGCTCGCAGGATGTCGAGTCATCCCTCAGGCACACACTCGCCAAGCACACGGAAGAGACGGGCCTCAAGATCAGTGTCAAGGTCGACGCGGAGATGTGCCAAGTCCGGAGGACCGAGCCCCTGCCCAGAGAGACCATCCTTGTCGGGTAAGTGGTTCTGATTAATTCTAAAAGTTACAATTATACATTTTTTTTAAGTGCGCGCATCATAGTCCAAAAACTCCTCGAAAGAATCGATTACTTGACAAAATTTGATTGATAGAAAGAATATAAAAAAATGTAAAAAATAATATTTATTTTTATTAAAAATAGTTTACGTTAAATTTATATACAATTATTTTTAAATTTTCTTTACCAAAATAACTCATAGTCACTCTGATTAATAGTGACAGCAGTACATTTCACTAAATTATTTATCCTATTCTTCAATCGATAATCGATTAATTAATCACGAATTAAAAAGAAATATTCTTGCGCAGATTATTCTTCATCGGTATGATCCTGCTGACGGTGATCACCGGCCTGTGCGACCACTACGGCGTGCCGCTGAGCCCGACGCTGATGGCCTTCTCGCTGAAGAAGAACGCAAAGAAGCTCGTCTCGCTCGAGCGGAGCCCCAGCGACATCGCCACTTTGCACGGCATCCGCGCCCTCAACGCCTTCATGCTGTAACGGTATCATTTGTATCGTTGCAGTACGTTGGTAAACCGTGGACAGTCCTTGGTCGAGCTGCCAGCCTGTACACCGATCCATTTATCATGCTCTCTGGCCTTTTGACGACCTATTCCTTCGTCGGAAAGCTCAATAAAACTGGCAAATTGAACATTCGAAACGAGTACTTGAGCAGATTGTTAAGGTATAATAAAAAACAATAACACCATTCTTTTTACTCACTTGATCGAAAATGATCTTATTTAAATATTGTAATAATATTCAATAAAAGTAGAATTACTTTTCGCGTAAAAAACAACAGCTTTTACATTAAACTTTTGATTGGATTTTCAGAATAACGCCAACTCTGGCTGCGCTTATTTTATTCTGCACTTTCATCATGCCCTTCATTGGCTCCGGTCCCCAGTGGAATTTAGTCGTGACACAGCACGCCGATATTTGTAAGAAAACGTGGTGGAGGAACTTCTTATTTATTCACAACTACTTCGGTTTTGAAAATATGGTGAGCTCGCACAAAGAACAAATTTTATTTTTTATCCTCGACAAAGTCTCTTTCTCCATCTACGATTGTATATGATAAAAATAATGATTAATGAAAAATCGATGATTGATGTTGCAGTGTCTCACGCACACGCATCACGTAGGTATCGACACTCAGCTTTTCGCAGTCTCACCGCTCATGGTGCTCGCCATTTACAAGAAGCCAAAGATCGGCATTGCCGTGCTGACGGCAATCGCCGTCCTCTCGACTGCTCTTAGATTTTACGTTACCGTGTTCCACCGACTGAGCAATTACATATTCTTCGGTACATCGTGAGTGTCTTCGATTACTTTAACGATGATCAAATGACGCCGATAACGGCGCATTTGCGTGGTTAATGAGTTTGCGCTGAGACGCTAACAATGCTTTTTTCCAGGATAAGACAGCTTTTCGACACTGCGAATCTTTCGTACATTTTGCCCAGCCACAGGCTCACTGTTTACATAATAGGAGTCCTCGTAGGATATGCGCTGAAGAAGTTGCCAAAGAATTTCAAACTTAGTGATGTAAGTCTTATCTGAATGATTTTAACATAAATACAATTGAACAGAAAAACTCAATAATAAAAAATGACTAAATTATAGTTACAATGGTTTATGTTATTTACGTAATTCTTCGACGAGAAAAAGTAAATTAAAAATCAAACGTTACTATACTTCGAAGAGAAAATTTTCTTATATAATATAATCCATTGTAATTGTCAGAGTATCAGTTTTGAGATATTTATCACGATAACAGTGTTAATGATGTTTAGTAAAACGCAAAATAAACAATTCTTTATCATTTCAGACGGTAATTAATCTCGGGTGGATCTTGAGCATAACTTTAATGCTGGGTGCCTTCTTCGGACCTGCTCGTATGGGTGCCCTCGACTACGTCTACAATCCGCTCCATGCAGCCACGTACAATGCCTTTGCTCCATTGGGCTGGTGTGCCATTTTCATATGGGTCACTTTCTTGGCGTACACTGGAAATACTAAAGGTGCGCATCAATTTTAAATTTTGATAAAAAGATAATATAAAAATCTAAAAATAACAATTAAAATAAATATATACAAATCAAATTATCTTGTGCACTGCAGGTTGGTTGAGTCGATTTTTCGCCTGGAAGGGCTTCCTCATCACAACAAGGCTGAGCTACGCTGTTTACTTGACGCAATTCCCCGTGTTTTTCTACAACGTTGGAGAGACCAGAAGTGCAGAGTACATAGGATTCATCAGGGTTCTGGTAAGGATAATTTATAAGTATCTTATAATTATTATTTGAAACATTTAAAATTATAGCATAAAATTCTGCAGCAATTCGAAAAGCTTTCATTCATGGAAATTTTTTGTAGAACATTGTGGAAAACAAAACGTTCAAAAAAAACATCTTATACGTCCACAAAATAATGCAAAAAATTCGGCAGACTTTTATCCTGCGGGCATATAAGGGTAGATCAATAAGTACCCCCGTTCGAAGGCAGGTGGTGTTCAGTTAGGGGAAGCCAGCATTACCACTGTGTACCGCCATATTTCAAACGACGCCGTCCCAAATTACATATTGATTAGTAAGCCGGTCAGTCTTGGCTTGACAGCCATTTGTACTACACGTGTACCTTGGTGTTCGCCGGCACAATGGAAAAGGAGCAATATCGCTCCGTGATTCGCTTCCTATTTCTGTGCGGAAATTCATACGAAGAAATGAAAGAGATGTTGGACGCCGCCTACGGAGACTTGGCGCCGTCCATTACGACCGTGAAATACTGGCTGAACGAATTCAAGCGCGGTCGCACGTCCGTCTTCGACGAGGACCGCCCGGGCCGGCCGGCCGACGTGATCACTGAGAAGGTCATCGAAAAGGTCCACGAGATGATCCTCGCGGACCGCCGCTCGAAGGTCCACGAAGTAGCGTCGACCGTAGGCGTGTCGTACGGAGCGGCGCTCACCATCTTGCACGACAAGCTGGAGATGAGGAAGCTGTCGGGCCGGTGGGTGCCGCGTCTTCTCACGGTGGACGGCAAGCGCGAGCGCCAGTCGATCGCCAAGCAGTGCCTGGACCTCT
Source organism: Eurytoma adleriae (assembly GCA_900480045.1). Lineage (NCBI taxonomy): Eukaryota > Metazoa > Arthropoda > Insecta > Hymenoptera > Eurytomidae > Eurytoma > Eurytoma adleriae. Next base: position 44,868 of record UXGC01000647.1, on the reverse strand, counting down.
TCAAGCGAAATCCGCAAGAGTACCTGCAGCGCGTCATCACCGTCGCCGAGACCTGGATCTGCTACGACCCGCCGGAGACCCGGCAACTGTCTGTTACTCCGCCGAAGAGAGCGAAGAGCGCCCCGGTCGAGAAGGTCATGGTCACGATCTTTTGGGACTCCAAGGGAGTGATCCTCGTGGACTTCTCGGAGAAAAAGTGCACGGGAAAGTACTTCAGCGAGTTGCTGGATAGATTCGACGAGAAACTGAAAGAGACGCGGTCCCTTTTGAAGAGGAAGAAGGTGCTGTTCCACCACGACGGTGCGCCGGTTTACTCTTCCGGTGTCGTCGCGGCCAAGCTGCACTCGTTGCATTACGAACTGCTGCCTCATCCACCGCACTCGCCCGACCTAGCGCCCAGCGACTTCTTTCTGTTGCCCCACATGAAGCAGTGGCTCGCCGGAAGGAGATTCGACTCGACTGAGGAGGTCATCGTCCAGACGGAGGCGTACTTTAACGAGCGCGAAGAAATGCACTTTTTAGACGGTTTAAGGAAGTGGGAGGTACGCTGGGAAAAGTGCATCATGCTGAAAGGAGATTACGTTGAAAAATAAATTTTTTTATGAAAAATTTGCGTCTTCGTTTGCAGCGCAGGTACTTACTTAATATCAGGATTCCCTTGTACTTAAGGATCTGCCCTTGTATAGAGTAATTTCCTATTGATCTACCCTCATTTGGAAGACTTCTGTAAAATTGTTTTCATAAATATCATTCAATTACTTTAATATTATATATAAGATACTTTGAGTGTAATCTTATATTAATTGACCTTTTTCGTGTTGCAGTTGAACATTAAAGAATTGATCTGGATTCTCCTGACCTCGACTATTCTCACGCTGCTCTTCGAGACGCCCTTCCAAAATTTGAGCGATATCTACATCAAGCAGAGATCCGTCGTCCCTCAAATTGCCCCAGTTTCCAGCGAAAAAGCGGCGAAGGAAGTGAAAGCCGACTAAATCCACCGAAGCAGTAATCGAGGATTATCGAATGATGCGACGAACGACGTATTTTAAGGACGAACAATGTCTTCCATTGACATGCGACGATAATAACGCCGCGTCTAATTTAGACCCGCGGCGTTCTCCGAACAAAAGAGGCGTAGAAGATGCGAGAGCGTAAGCTTCGATCGGAGTTTGCTTAGCAACAAACCCATAGTGAAGCTGTGCTCGGGTCACGGCAGTCGATATACACTGTACATAAAATAGCCGTAAGTTACTCTTGGTAGAAATCAAAGTGACATTCGATGAGCTTCGATCGTTGATTCATTTGACTGAAAAAAATGAATTTTTATATTTTTATATGCGACGCATGAATTTTTATATAGAAAAACTATATTTTCTCTCGATATAAAATTTTTCTAAGTAATCATTTTTTGCTCGCCCTTTCCTCTTTCCCTGTGGTGTTCACTAATTTGAAATTGATTGTGCATTAATTTTTAGATTGGTCTGGTTATTGATATACTAATCAATAATAAATCGTAGACAAATTAGGAATACTGAAACAGGAAAAGGCGTTAATAAATTTATTTTAAAACACAATTAATGAATATAAAATAGAGTATATTCTTGTAACTAGGATTATTGAGTCTCTTATCAAAGATTTATCGAAAATATCCATTGTTATTTAAAATAACAATGTGTTATTCAGATGATGCGTGCTATAATTGCGAGTATAAAATGCATGTTCTATTCAATTTTACTGAATATTAACATGCAAGTTCAAAAAATGTATTGCTCGTTTGACTGGAATACGAACGAGCTAATGAATTAGATAAAAAATTGTAAAAAAGATAAAGTACTTACACTTAGTCTACCTATTCAGTCGCTTAATCGGCTTTTTCTCTAAGAGATAGTAAAATAAAAATTGATTAATATTTATTATTAGATAGCTTTTGATCTCTACCAGATTTTTAAACTCGTGAAAAATCGACAAGTGCAAAAATGCTTGCCCTCACACATGAAGTGCATGTGAAAACGAAAAGGTTGTTTATAATTTTTTAAGTCTACCTGTATTTTCTTATTGAGTACGAACTGTAAATAAACTTAATGTACCAACCGTCTTTTCTACAGGAGCGCAATCTGCCGATGTGCTATCTTGTCTTTTTTTGTTTTCTTTATACTTTTAAACTTATTTTATCGATGTAATTATTTATTATTTAAGAATTTGAGTACTAAGAAATAAAAGTCAATGAGAAAAGTAATTCAATGTTTTGTCGTATTTTTATTTTCGAATAATAAACCTTACAATATGACAAATACAATCAACGGCGAAACATTTACTATATAAGTAGTATTGTTCACTTATATCACATGAATGAGGAAGAATTGCAGCTTATAATCTTAAATAAAAAAAAGTTTTATCCAATATATCCTACCTACGCGATTTCAATGATTCTTTTTTTTTCAAATGATTGGTATTTATAACTTTTTAACGCTTTGTAACCCTACACAAGTTACATTATCTCGCTTAAATAATAGCAAACGGAGTCTTACTTTTCTGATCTTACATACGCGATCGTAAAATCAATTCTTTATACAGTTGGTGATCCAAATACAATTTGAGATCGGTACAATCCGCTAATTCTAGAGGCACTCAAAAAAAGTAGTGAATTGAATATTGTGAAATAAGCGTCGCAATCGACTGGAGAGGACAGCTTAAGATCTTCGCTATAGACACAAGTGAATACAACGGACGAATTTTTGTTTTAACGGCATACGTGTCGGAATCGATTAACACTGTTTTGCTTTCAAAATATTTTACGAAAAAGCTCGGCGGCGACGCTTTTCGGTACAGATTTAAATTAAAAACATTGAAATAAAGAAGTAAAACATTGAATTCATTTTAAAAGGCAATAATAATTGAATTGAATATTGTTTAACTGTTGTACTTCTATGTAATTACTAATATATTTTGGAATCATTTTTAGCTAGCTTTTTCTGTTAACATGAGCAGAAATGCACGTTTGAAAGCTAACAGTAGCGTAGTACAGTTCTTACAACTACGTGTAAATGCATGCCGGTACGCGTTTTCTTAAAGTTTTTATTATTTAATATTGATTGCCCACTTACTTAATTTTTTAAACATCTAATTTAGTAAAGTTTATTTCTAAAAAAAGCAAAATGATTACGCGTAACTTAAATTTTATTACATAATGCGGTATGAAAAATTTTATCTTTTGTTTAGTTGGAATACTGAATTTGAAAAAAGTAAAAAGTTTAAAGTCGGTCGTTCATAAGTAATAGATATTTAAAAAAAAATAAATTAAGTGTATACAAGATGCTTAAACACTTAATTCAGAAAATTTAATGTTTAAATGAAATTTTTATTTACGAAAAATCTCGATCAGTCAAAACAGCTGGGGCAATCAACGACCAGGTGTATAATCCCATGCACACCCACGATGAAACAATCTTCACCCATACTGAAGCAGTATTGTAATTCAGGGTATCCAAAGATGAATTTGGTCTAAAAATGAAATAAAAATAAATTAATCTTTCTTTAACTGTATACTTAGAAAAAAAATAAAAAAAAATTATACTTACTTGTACCAATTGGTAAGAGTCATCATGACGTAAAGGGTAGCAAGAGCAAACATGAAGTGGAAGAAACTCCAATTGTAGGCAACCGTATCTTCTTCGTTGTCCCAAACTTTGGCATTACCGTCTTCGGCATCTCCGCTACGACCTTCTACTGAAACATAATCTAAGTACGTTCGAAAAAAAAGAAACGGACAACCAAACATAACGTAAAAGAAATTTTAACTTCTAAAAGAATTGAAAGAATATGCCAATGAATGATCATGTGGCAAGATGAAGGACCAAGAAAGTCAACAAACGCAGGCACACACTAATTTCTACTAACGAAAATGATGCACCATATTTGAGTAGCTAGGTGGTTAAATAATAATTAATATCATGTGCAGCATTAAAAAAAAGAATGTTAGTGGACTGATGATGAAATAAGTGAAAATTTTAAGGAGGGGGAGCAGAATCCTTAAAAATGGTGTGTGCCTACCTTCATTGTCGATAAGAGACTGGTCACCTGAGTTCCGCACTGTACGGAGAAAGCAGTGTTCATTAAAGCTGTGTTAGAATTAGAAGGAATGTGGGAAGATCAATCACAAAAATTTTCTTTAGTTACGTGACTTATCTTCCATCATGCAAACAAAAGATTAAACGACTAAACATATCTGACTAACTAATTGAAATTAAATAATTTTTCATGCATAAAATAATTTTAAAATGATTTTCAATTTTCTTTAAAAAAAAAAAATTAATATTTACCAGCTCCATTATCTTTGACTAGAACATTTTCGGTCATAGTTATTCTGCTGGATTTTGATGCAGTTCTCAAAGAGCTGTATAGCACACAGCTGAACCAGATTACCAATCCAATGATACTCTCCTTATCAAAAGCCATCTGATTTTGAGCAGCAACATCTTTACCAGCAATAATTCCTAAGAATCCTGGATTGCATTCACGATCTACACATATTTTAATTATTTAATACATATTCATATCATAACTGTTTTTCCTTCATGTAATTCAAAAATGTATCATAATATACCTGGGCTGTTAGAAACACCACTCCAGGTGAGATAAACAACATACAGGGACAAAACAGAAGATTGCAGCAATCCACTACGTGGCTGATATTCTTGTACCTTTGGTAGAATAGAGATTATACTGATAATCACGCACAATATCATGTTAAATGAAATAAAGAATTTGTTAAGGGAGCAGTCATCAGGCTGCAATGAAAAAAGTTTAATTAATAACTATTCCTTTTTTGAAGTATATAAAAAGTTGGTTTTTTAGTATATAAACAGAAAAATCATTTACCTTGGTGAAATATACATAAAGAAGGACTACTCCAGTCAAAGCCAATGCATAATTAAAGATTGTGGCCCCAAGAAGAGCAGCATACCTAGGTTAATAAAACTTTAATCTTAAACTGATTAGGATTTATTAATAGATTATGACTCATAAACTAAAAAATACACATTATAATACTAAATCAATCCTTTATGAGGACGTAAATTAACATTGTGAAGTATAATACCTAAACAGACATTTTCCATTTTGCTGTGAAAATTCAATGAAGAGTAAAAAAACAAAGGAAAATGTCAGCTGAAGTATGTAAAGTAATCAATACTGTGTTCATATATGTACAGTATATATAAAAATAGTTTTGCATAAAAGTTGTTTAAACTTAAGACAAAGATTTTAATGATAAAACGCTATTACGCATTATTTCACCACGTAACAATGAATTTAATAAGAATGGTAAAGGGCAATGTACTGTCCTGAAACAAAAGGAGGATAAAAAAAGATCAATCATTTTTAATTTTGCGATTAATAACCAATATTGAGTAACAGAATGCCATATAAAAACTCATCATAAATCCGAATCATTTTTTCTCGGAAAGGAAAACATCACTTGTAGCAAAAGATAAAAACCTGACGTAAACAACTTTCCAACATGTCAGGCGCTTCGAGAAGCTCGAAAGTCGCAGTTAACCTTAAACGCTAACAAATCAACGCTCAACCTACCTGTGCCGTTGAACAAATTAAACCCATGGTGAATTTTCACAAATCGCACTTCAAATTTATGAAAAAATTCCTCGTAGACGAGAAAATTTGTTGCTAACAAAAGACTCGCATCGAAAAGAACGAGATACACAGTCCTGCTGCGAGCCCTCCTCGACGCAAACTAAATATGACCCGACGAAAGAAAGAGATAAGTGGATTAGATCCGTCAGCAACCGTCACTCGGACAGCGTACTTTGTGCATTGGGCACGTTGTGCAAGGCTTATCAAACGGAATTTCCAGAGTAGAAAGAGAAAGACGATGCGAAAATTGACTTTCCCTTACCGATTGACCGTCATTACGCATCACGTGGGCAACCTATATCAGAGTGGCGTACTTATTTGAATGCAATTTTCATTAATAATTTAATCTAATACTTAATCTGTTTATTCTACTTGATAAGTGAAAAAAGTTTTTATAAATATAAGTACCTACCTACTTAAGGTCTTAGCAATAACAGTTCTGATGGCCTTATAAAGAGATAATGAACTATTCTACTATACTTAAACTGAAGGTAATAATTTATTGACTACGCTATATTTAATAATACGTGAAAACATTTTAAAAGTAATCAGTGTGCCTAAACACAGGGTTTAAATAAAATTAAACTACATCAGGTACTATTTGCTACGAAAAATTCAGACTTTAATGACCAAGGAGGGAAACTTTTCGAAAATAGCACGTATAATAACATAAATCAATTTAATTAGCAAACCGTCACAGAAAAAGAATGGGACCATTCGCATAGTTGCGCGCGAATCAAGGCGCCTTAGTATTATTACAAGAAACCGCAAGTAATTAACCGAAGTGGAGGGAGTGAGAAAATTGTTCCGAGGTCCGCACTTCGCAACTTGTCGCTAGCCCACGCACACACACGCGGAAGCATCCACAGGGCGGCGCAGTGGCCGGCCGAGCTCAGTCGGTAGACAGCCATCAGCTGACGTCGTTCGTTCGCAGAGAGGCACCGCGGGATCGCCGTAGGCGGGCGCAGGAGCGGGCCAACTTTGGAGTCGCGGATGCCGCGTTTGGACAGCGCACAGGTCTGTTTATAACTTCGCCCGGCGCAGAAAAACGAGCCGACGGTCCTCCGCCTTGCGCCGACGTGTTTTCCTCGTCGCTGATGCTTGCTCACCGCCTAATTGCATTCAAAATCGATACATCCCGATCGCTCGCGGTGGAAGGATTTTTTTCGCAGGTACACGTAAAGTATTGTTCGGCGAGGTTTGAAAAAAGTTCGTTTCTTGGTAAAAAATAAAGATCGAACGTTCCATCGCTATTGTTGACGTGACATCGTGTTGTTTTGTAGTTTTGGAGTATGCATGGTACGTGCTTGCTCAAGGCCCACGGTGAATGGTCGCCGGTCGTAAACGGAATTTGTATTCGGAACATTTTTTACCGCCTAGATAAGAGCAGTGATTGCGCGCGATGTTTCGGAAAGCCGGAAAATGGAGAATCTATACGCGGTGTCGCTTTGTTTATCGATTGTTGAATAGTGTGTTTCGCAGCTCCTCGGGCGAGGTGTGCCCATCGTCTCGTGCGTAATTTATTTGAGCGAACGCGACGCAATATAGACGGACTATACGGTAGTTTCTTAGACGCCGATGAAATAATTAACGCAAGTCGGTCCCAGTCTACGCGCCTCTCAAGGTCAACCCCTTTCTGATTGCCGAAGATGAGCTAAAAATGGAAATGACCTGCACCTTGCGGGATTCTTATCTTTAACGGAGCTTTCATCCCGCATTGCTCACGGATTATTTTTTTATATTTTATCTATTATTTATCTCAAATTCATAAGATTGATTCACATTAAAAAAAAAATATTGTGATTCATCTTTTAAATTACATTTTGTTAGTAATGAGTAAATTCAAAATATGATTTACTTAAATAAAAGAATAATTCGTTCAAATTAAATTAAATTAATTTTATTTCTTTTTATTTACAGAATCAGTGCTAATAACTATTGGTTAGATAAAATATGGGAGAGGAGAAAAAAGAAGAGAATAAGGATATTTCAAATTTGAAATCTTGGCCTGCTGTATGCTTGATGTCATTGGCTTCTGGAATAATGGATAATCCAAAGGAGGAAGAAATAGATATTCCAAAAACATGGCCTTATATGACCTTTGGTTCATTAGGGAAATCCTTCTTTATGAAATTGGCAACTGCTGGTTTAATTTGGGGAGTTGGTTACATGAATTGGAATTTTGCCTGGCTACTACCTGCTGTAGCCTTTGTTGTACTGAAAAGTGAAAAGAAAAAGGATGGAAATTTGAGAAGAATGACTGCTCAAGCTTCAGCTTTATCTAAAGAGAAAATCCTTATTGAAAATAGGATCGATGAATTACCTACATGGGTTTATTTTCCGGACTACGATAGAGCAGAATGGTTGAATGGGGTAGGAATTAATCATTCAGTATTAATGTAATTTATTTTATTCATTTGAATCTGATTTTATTATAATTTTATTTTATTATAATTTAGATATTGTACAAAGTATGGCCAAGTGTTAACCATTATGCTAGAGATTTATGTAAAAGCACTATTCAAGAGGCAATTTCTGAGCGTTTAATTGAGTACCAAAAGAAAATTCCAGGAATGGGACAAGAATTTCGTTTTGATAGGCTTGTTTTAGGCCGAATTGTAAGATTCTTTATTAGTAATTTTAAATGTTTTGTACTACAAATTATTTGAAAGTAATATAAACTATTTATTTATTTTTTTTTTTTTTTTGCAGCCTCCAAAAATTTTTGGAGTCAAAATGTATGACAAACATACTTCTAGAAATGAAGTAGTATTTGATATGGATGTTATGTAAGCTTTTTTTGTTTTATATTTTTACATTGAATTAAAAAAATTAAATACTATAAAATAAAAAACGTTAATAATTTCAGGTACGCTGGAGATTGTGATATTAATTTTTCAGTGGGAACTTTTAAGGCTGGGATAAAAGATTTTCAGGTATAATTTGTCACTAGTTTGTTAACTGCAAAATTGTTTTAATCAATTATTCAAAAACATAAATTTGCAGATCAGAGGCATTTTACGTGTTACCTTGAAACCACTTATTCCAGTTATACCAATTGTAGGAGGTGTACAAGTGTATTTTTTGAACTGTCCATTGATTGATTTTAATTTGGTTGGTGTAGCTGATGTGCTTGACCTTCCTGGATTTAGGTATATTAAAACTTGTCTATTAATACTTTCTTATACACCAGTTCTTATTTTAAATTGAAAAATTTTTTTAGTGATGTAGTAAGGAAGGTCATTACTGAACAAGTTGCTGCTATGGCTGTATTGCCAAATAAAATCTGCATTCCACTTACACCTGAGGTACCAGCAGAACTGTTAAAAACACCTGAACCAGAAGTAAACAATTTTTCAACTTATTTTCTTTTCAATTAATTTCTTGTAAATTATTCTAAATAAATTGATATTTTATAGGGTGTTCTTCGAATTCACGTTGTACAAGCCAAACATCTGATGAAGAAAGACATTGGTATGTTAGGTAAAGGAAAGTCTGACCCCTATGCTGTGATTACTGTTGGAGCACAAGAGTTCAAGACCAAAACTATAGACAATACTGTTGATCCCAAGTGGGATTTCTGGTGCGAAGTGAGTATTCTTACTTTTCAAAATATCATCAAAAATTTAGGCCAAGTTCAATGCATGTGCTTTCATAAAGAGTCCGTTTTCAAAATCTTGTACCAATTCAGTTTCAAGATATGGTAAGATATTTTTATTACTACGGATGCAAAAACAATTTAGTGGGATATTTAAATGCCTTCATTCATTTGGGTTTAGATATTTTATTTGCATTCTCACAAATTTGTCATAATTTTCAATATTTTTCATGATCAATTCACAAAAATCAAACAGTTCTTACTTTTTCTTAAATATTCTTTTGTCGTTCTTTAAAATTTTATTTTCCTTTCATTAAGGTTCTTAAATAATTTCATGTCATGCTACTCATGATCTTCAATGACAATGTTTACTTTTATTTTTACTATATTGTTATTCGTCCAGTTTAAGTCCTATAAACGGTATACCATAAGTTTTACTTATAATTATTTGGTATGTATAAATGTACGGGATGTCACGTGTGTTGTGTTATGCATTAATAGTGTGTCGTCACATCGGCCATCGCTCAGCAGCTTACAATTCAGGTTTGGGACTTTGATGATACCAAGAACGATGAGAGCCTTGGCAGGTACGATTATTTCATTGATGCACTTGACATTTTATAAAAAAACACTGTAATTTTTTACTCAAGTTAATTCTCATTCTTAATTAGATACTTTTTGAAAACTTAAATCTTTTAGATCGTAAATAGTTCCTTTAGTCACAGTTTTTAAATTTTTTTACCTTAGATTTTAAATCTTAGATTTTCAATGATTGTTAATTAAAAAATTAGTTAAGTAAACATAACTTCAATCCATTATTTCACTCGCAGTCACATCATCTGCTTTGCATGCTTGTGGGGTATTTTTAATGTCAAATTAATTAGCGTATTTGTTAACTGTTTAATATGTGTTAAGGCAGTGTCAAATAGTTGCTGCTTTTGTGGTGTTCAAGATTTTGTTTTTGATTTTTATGTTTTAATTGTACTAATTAAATAACCTTTAACAAATAACGCCTTCAGAAAGAAATTTAAGTAATTATAAGATAAACTTAAATAAAAAATCAATTATTTATAATGCACTATAATTTTTTTTATGTAAAAAATATAGTCACGATTTCTTCTTACGGTATTGCAATGCAGGCTCTGATATGTAGCGTCAATAGACAAGAGGTCGAGTTATCTGTTTGGGATTGGGATCCAAATGTTCCTGGTGTACTTGTCCATGACTTTCTCGGAAGGTAGTAATAGAGTAATACGAGTGTAGTTTGACTTTTTCGCTTGATTCCTTTTTAACTGAGCCATGAAATTTTAAAAATCAGTTTATTAAATAACAATTTTTGGTACAATTAAAAAACTATTCAAATATTTTTAAGCATGGCTTTAAAAAAAAAAAAATTTATTTTGTACATATTTTAACGAATTGCCTTTTTATTTTTTTATTTTTGTTTTGTAAATTAAATTAAGAATTTTGCTTATTTACTTTTACAATTTTTGCATTAATTTTTTGTTTTTACAATAATTTTTTTCTTATGTACAGATGATCGAGCTGCATTAAAGGCCTTTTTTTTTTACTTTACAAATAACTTTTATGTAATATTAATTAACAAACAAAGGATCTCTGTGTAAAAAGTATTTAACTTTATTCGATTAATAAGCTTAAATAACACTTTTTGTAAAAAAAATACACCATCTCCAATAGCAAGAGATTTTTTAAATCCAGACCTTTTTCTTAGATAGTCAGCCCAGTACCTATAAAGACGCTCTGTAAACTAAAACAATTTGTAACACACCAAACGATACTTTAGCACAGCTCTGTAATACAAAAACATATAAGTCGGGCGAGTCGACGAAGTGTTTGGTGTTTAACTGTAAAAAAAAAACTCGACAGCGAGTCTGGCATTTAATATGAACTAACTAAAGCAGCTTGTGTGTCGTGACAGTGCATAATGGAGGCGGGCTTGGCACCCTGCGCCAAGGTGATAGCTCATCTCTTTGACAAAGATACCACTGGGCCAGACGACCCTCTCGGCAGGTACAACTCCTAAATGCAACTAAACTTTACCAACACGAACTTTCTTTTCTCTCTCTTGAAAAAAACGCCTGTCTAAAGTATAAACGAAAAGCGAACGGTAGTCTTATTCCAAGTCGAATTTCGTTCACCCGAAAGATTTTTCGCTTGGAATTAGAAGGGATCGTTTGTGGAATTTAACTTCTTTATATTATAGAAGGTGAATTTGATCACGTGAATTTTCAGAACCTATATAGAAGACTTTAGGATTATAGTGATTAGAAGTACTTGCTTTATCCTGCCATAAGTAGAACGACACGTTTCTTCTTTCTTAAATCTAGCTCTTGCATGTGTGATATAAACTTGCATCGTTTTGTGATTCGTCAAACCAATTTACGATGAAATATAAAGCTTTGGCGTTAACTTTAACAGCGTATTAACATGAAATTGAGTAACCTCTTGCGTAACGTGTAACATAGTTGTCCTATTTGTTCGATGCTTTTAAAATATGTAAGTTAATTTTATTAAAAGTTTGAGCAAGCTTTTTGCGTGGATAAAGCTTTAAAATGTAAATTTTTTAAGCAATGAATGCTTATTGTATACAAATAATTTATACATAGTTGTAGCATACAGTTGAATAAATTTTTGTAATTTCGTAATGCATCTGTTGACTTTACAAATAGATTTTTTTGCATTCAAATCATAATTAAAAAAAAATCACCGCATAAGAGCTAAAAAAATTATCGCATGTGCATCCGTTACACTAATGTGAATCGCAGTTTGTAGAGCTTCTTAGTACAGATACTGTCGAAGCACGCTGAAATTTTGCAAAAACAATAAGCAAGTGGAATGTCTTTTCGGCTTTCCATACTAAAACTTCATAAGCATCCAATATTTCATGCTTCAACTTTCAATTCAACATTAACAAAGTACTGTAACAAAAATAATTGGTTGAAACAGAGCAACTATAGAAGTGAGCCGGGTCAAGAAGAAGGGTACGGTCGATACGGTGAGCCATTTTATTAATCATTATTACACTGAGAAAAAGAAAGTTTTAAGTGACTAATTTTACGTTATTCGCATTTCTTAAAAGTCCATGTAAATGCTTCTTTAAATGTTAAATTTTCTTTCTCTCGGTGTACGTGTATACTTGAGTAATATAAATTATTAATTGTAAATGTATTTTTTACAGTGGATATCTCTGGAATTGGCCAAGCATGGAATGATCCATCTCCGCCTTTCGTGGCTTCAATTGTCTACAAATCGCGCTGATTTAGCAGCTGTGAGTAAAATTTTAATTTTAGCAAGAATGTACCGATACACCAATTTTTAATATATGCACTTTCTTTTTCAGGCTTTGAAAGAAACGCAAGAATTACGAGTGACATCGATGAGCACTGCCATTTTAATACTTTACATTGACTCTGCTAAAAACTTACCTGTGAGTACATTACCTTTTTTATGGTATGATGTTCCACCGCTTAAGCTATTTAAGTGTATTTTTTTTAGTGCCTTAAAGGTAGCAAGCAGCCCGACGTTTATTTGGAAGCTAGTGTTGGTGGAAAAGTAGAGCGTACAGGAACCCTGTTAAGATCTTCTAATCCTGTCTGGGAACAGGGTTTCACCTTGTTGGTAACTAATCCCGAGACCGGAACGCTGCACATAAAGGTTACTTCATGATTATTAAGATTGTAACATAATCGACAAATAAACCAGTTTTGCACGCATTATTATTGGTATCGGTTTGTCAACAGGTGCACGATGAAAAATCAACGACTGTTATTGGAACGTTTACTTACAATATCTCTTCACTGTTGGTGGCGCCTGATCTAGCATCAAAATTGCAACCGTACGATTTACAGAGCAGCTCTACTGATAGCAAAGTTGTTCTATCTATGAAATTAAGGGTAAATGTTATCACTTTTTTCCTTACCTGTTATAAACCTTATTTAACCGGATGGTTTAATTTACTAAAATTGTACTTGCGTGTTAGATTTTGAAATACGAGGAGCCTCAACCTACCTCTGATGACGAGGAAGATTCCGATGTTCAAAGTGTTAATAAAAAGATCGATCGCCAGGCATCAACCGTTTCAAGCGTCGGTAAGCATAAAATTTAAAACTGCAGAAAATGTATTTATTTTACGATCGATTTCGTAACAAAATTGTTTTTTTTAAGTTCCAGATAGTCCCTTGAAACGAACAGCGTCGAAGGAATCGATTCAAAGTGCGACAAGCAATGCAACTTCAGCAGCGTTAGAGGCTGCGATGGCATCGAGCGACGGTGTAGAAGATCCAATTCAGAAAGACTATGCATCTGCGCCTGTGTCAGCAATCCCTCCATACTTAAAAAGTCAGAACAGCTCACCTGGACTGATTCGCAGGAACCCAAGCGTCACATCTACAGCTGGTGATTCAAAACTTGGTAGGATTCAACTAACTTTGAGATACAGCGTTCCTCGACAAAAACTGATTATTATAGTACATAAGATTGCGTAAGTACCTTGATGTCTTTATCTTTATTTATACTTGTTTGTTTGATTGCATAAACTTTGTAGTTCAATATTATAGTGATTCAAAGGCTTATTTAGGTGTACAGTTCATTAACTATTCGGGAAGAGTCGAAATTATCAAAAATCATTTTATTAAAACGAAAAACTATGACTAGCTAATACAAAGTTATTCTAATTTTCTATTATTAATTTTAGGAATTTGCCGTTACCATCCAACGATCCTTCAAACATCCCTGATCCATACGTGAAGCTCTATCTTCTTCCTGATCGTCATAAGGATACAAAGCGCAAAACTGCTGTGATGAAGGACAACTGCAATCCGACATTCGACGAACAATTCGAATACGTAGTATCGCAAGGCGACATTAACACTCGCACCTTGGAGCTGTCCGTCTGCACGCAAAAGGGCTGGCTCTCGACGGGCAGCAACTGCATGGGCCAAATACTTATCAATCTTTCCGAACTGGACTTCACTCAGTCAGTTACCAGCTGGTACGATCTCCAACCTGAGACTAAGAGAGACTAGAAGAGGAGGAAATGGAAGGGGACACGCCTCTGGCTATTGTTTAACTCGTGTCTCCCTAGGCGAACTGCCTTAGTGTAGTTCGTTTACCAGCGAATCATGTATTTCATAAGATTCATTTGAAATTGAATTTGACCAATATTATTATGTTTGAAATAATTTTCGATAAAATGTGATTAAATGAATCCTACATCAGTTTTCAATTCGTGAGTATGTGGTATTGTACCTCAGGCTGCGAATAAGAAAAAATGAGAATGTTATCAAAATTTAGCACAATTGAAAAACTAAGTTTTTTGATTTTATCATTGTTGAAATTATTGCGTCATTAAGAATCTCAAGTCCATTTAATGCAAACTTTACATTTGCGCAGATCTCTATATGTTCAAAATTTGAAAGATGCACGTGTGCTAATTATTATAGACGTTTAAAAGGAAAAAGGTGTTAGTGCACGACTTCGTAGTCCAAGACGTGTGATACCGACGAATGTTTTTTAGACTTTAAATCACTTTAGACTTTAAGAATGCTGTGCATTTTCTGAAACGCATATTTATTATATTCTACTATTGCCTAAAGTTTACTTACTGAAAGTTAAGTAAACTTCTTTTGTGAAAACGCTGAGCGTTTTATAGCTTATTTTAATGAACAAAATTGCATACTAAAATTAAATATACAAAAATCTATTATTTACAAATTACTATTGCGTTTTACAAAAATTTAATGGCCAGTTACATAATATTTAATGGATAATGTAGCCAATTATCTCACATGAAATTTAATTTCTGTTATTCATTAATACAATTTATTTGTATAAATAAGATGTGAAATTGCACTTTTTTATTAAGAATAATTAGATTTTTGAGTTATTCTAAGTATGATTGTTTACTTAGAATATTAAACTGTTTTTGTAATTGAAACAACACAACGGCTACGCAATTAGTGCGTACATTCTATTAGACTAATGCATCAACGCTATTGTGAGACTAACATGAGTGCATTATTATATTTATACATGACTTTTTGCTACGTTCTACCTATGTACAAAATAAAAATGTGCTAAAGCTAAATAAACGTCATTTTTGATGTTGCGAAATTGCGAGTCCAAATAATTCAATTTAACAATTATTTTTTCATCAACAGTCATTGTTTTTCAATAATATCAATGTATTCTTTATCATTTAGCCGCGGAATATTGACTTTTCGACTTATTGATTTCTGGCCTTCTTTTAAGGAAGTGTTTTGATTACCAAGGAAACCTCAGTAAATAGCCTCCTCTTTGGAATGTAGAGTTCCTTCTGTCAATTTCCGGATCACGTTCACGTGGCTTGTTTTCTGTACACTTTGGGTTATAAGTTTCTATTTAACGGATTATTTTCAAATTTCACTTTAGACATCGCATAAAATCGACTTTCAACAATGAAACAAATGCCAAAACTTCCCCGTCTTCCAGGGTTCGATTTCGACAATAATGTAAGTCACGGTTTATTTTATGGTTATCTTTGTTTATTCAACAGTATTTTGAATCTCTCAAGCGAGCGATAAATATATTTAATCATTTGCAAATACCGCACAAAAGTACAAAAATAAATGCGGTTTATGTCTTGCAATAAAACCTTATGCGCAAGGTAAATTTGTTAAAATTTAAATTTAATCACGTTATTAAATTATCGTTGCACCTCGTATGCCACTCGTATTGTAAATTTTAAAAAATCGTTAATTTTACTTATAAGATTTCGCAATGTACTTTAATCGCGAAAAAGACGCCGAATACAGACGCCTCAATTCGACACGGCCGCTGCGCTTGCCCGGACTGACAAAAGAATTTACGTCTTAATCCTTGATTTAGATCGGTCGCACGAGCTTCCACCGGTGCCAGCAGTTCGACAAGATACACAACGGCGTGTGCTACCTGAAGGAGAAGGCCAAGTCGCAGAATCGCTATCCATCAATTCACGCCTGGGGCGAGAAACCATCCACTCCGGCTTGGCTCGCATACGACGGTCAGGTTCGCATAACTTTGTAGATTTACGATAATTACTTCTCTTTTTTTATTGTTATTTGTTGGACATTAAGAATGGGCGAAGGTACACTTTCTTGAATTTTATTTCACAAGTGTATTTTAGTAATGTCTGAATTTATCCGACCTTAATCTACTGATTTAACTCGTCTTTCGAACACTGAATTTTTATTTAAAAAAAAATTCGTTTTTATACAATGTCATAATTTTATGCATGTAATTTCTGTTCGATAAATTTTATTGTAATAATATTCTTTATTCATATTTGATTCCGAGCAGAGATTAAAGTTCAAAGCTTACCTGCAAGAGAGCGTGACCGCCACCCGGGAAGCTTACCGGATCCGCCGGGTCGACATAAGCTTTTTTCTCGAGGATGGAACGATGAAGATTTGCGAACCTGCCATCGAAAATAGCGGCCTCGAGCAAGGTGACTATAATCGAACAAAAAACTAAAAAGTTAAAACGTAATAAAAACTTAATGTGTTTTGGTGCTTTCAGGAGTTTTGGTGAAACGTCAAAGAATACCACTGCCGGATCCAGTGAAGTACCGTTACTTTGACATCCTCGATTTGAACATTGGGAAAGAGCCGATGATTTATGGGCGCGTCTACAAGATCATCGATTGCGACCAGTTCACTCGAAAGTTCTTGAATCGCATGGGCATACCAGTGCCCGACCCCATTGATGCACCGCCGGACAATAACACGATAGAAAGGCAGAAGAGCGTAAGTTTTTATTAATTTGATTATTACGATTAGAGGAGAGGGAAACAAAAACTAAAATGAAGAAAAATGAAACACCTGGTAATAATGAGATCAACAGAAAAAATAATAAAAAAAATGTAAGGTATAAAAAGTTATTTAAAATAATATTTAAATTTTATCTTAAGACGTTCTTTATGAAATTTTGAACATGTTACACGATTAAATTGCGAAAAATAATGTTTTCTTTTCACATATCAATATTTGTGAATAGTTAATTTATTTTGTCGAAAAGGTGTTTCAATCTTTTTCCCTTTTCTCTATATTTTTAGTATCCTCATTCTTTAATTTTTTTTTTATTTTCCTTTGAATCGAAATTAAAATCAGTACGATAATTTAGGCTGCGCCGGAAAGAGTTTGTCAAAAAAAAGTAGACAAATTGGGCAACTTTTTGAAGTACAACGGAAAAGTCTTGAGATTCTTCGGTTACTGGGATGACTCCGAGAGCGATTATGGCTACATTCATGATTTAGATGTGCTGCTCTACTTATCAGATGGTACCATGGAAGTCTGGGAAGATAAATCGCTCTCCAATTCTAGACCTGCACCTAAGACCATTATAGTTAAAAGAATCAAAGTGCCTAAGGTATTTCTCAATTTAACTATCTGAAATCTATGATTTTTAATTCTTATTCACCGTAATTATTCACTTTTATCACACAATATAGAGCTATGAATACAACCGGTTTTAAGAAATTTTAAATAAAACTTTACATGATGTAAAAATAAAATTTATCATTATAAAATCTTCTTTTAAAAATTACTCACTATTGTACAGGTTAAATGTATGCTTAAAACATTGACCTATTGCATGCACACATTTATTTTTATATCAAAAGTTTTCTATTCATTTTTAATAAGCAATTTTATGAATAAAACCTATTGCATTTACAAAAAAATCTATTTATTTATCATTCTTTTAGGTTTTCACACATTTAGAACCGGTAGGAAGCAGCGATCCAGTAACGCTTTTAAATGTGCTTGGAGAAACGGCTAACAAAAGTTACTACGTACGTGATAGCTCTTATCGAGGACCTTCAACCGCAACTTATTATGAAGAATGCGATCTTACAATTGGTGCTCAAATCAACGTTTTTGGTCGCAAAATTGTGTTAACAGATATGGACAACTTTACCAAGGAGTATTACAGGTACTTCAAAAATCGCGATATTTAGCGAATAGTTTCTAAAAGGAGCAGAAAAGTTAAATCTTTTATCATTGATCTCAAGGAAAAAGTACGGCCTGGATGATTTTACCCCATTGGAAAACCTTGCGAAGCGAAGCAAAGAAATCAAGATTCAGGAAAAAGAAATTCCGCCATATAACGGTTTCGGTAGTTACGAGGATTCCCTTGCCAATTGTTTTTCAATGGTACCAAAACGTCCAAAGATCTACACCGATCAATTTTTCAGATATGAAAAGTAAGAGACTATGATAGAACAAATACATAACTTTAAAAATTTTTATTCAGATAATTATAAACATTTTCTCAAATGCAGCCAAGATAACGATTGTCGCATTCTTCGATTTGGAGCAAGAATGATCTCCGATATCCCTGAGAATAGAGACAGATGTTTTGTGCTGAACGTATTTTTGTTTGATCGCACTGTAGCTATCACTGAAGTTACTTGCAAGAAAGGTTTGTTAATCGTTTCGTTTTATCAGGATTGATTCATTTAAATAATGTGAAATACATATCTTAATATTACTTACATCTCTTTTAAATACTTGAAGCACGTACGGTACGTCTATTTCAAAAACGACTACGCATTAGATATCCTGAGCAAGATATATTTACGAATGAGGAACCAAAATATTATGAACCAGAAGATTTTTACATCGGTGCCACTGTCAATCTGAATAGTTTTATCTTCGAGATAAAAACTGCGGATGAATATACCTTTAAATATATGGAAATTAACTGTTCAGAGGTAATTGCATAATTTCTAAAGCCTATGATAATAATGTTTATTTTTTCTATTTTAAAATTAATCTGAGTGTTTTATTAGTTTCCAAAATCAAATCTGAAAGCTATTATGTCCAAAATTCGGGAAGCCATAAGACCATCCTATCGACAATTTATCAGCGAATATTCACCCTTCAAATCATCAGATCACAAGCCAATTCTAAGATACTCCTGTTTAAGGTGATCCTAACATATCTACTATAAAATTTTAACACCTATTATTATTGAATACTACTGCATAGAGACTTAAATAATCTAGCAATAGTTGACAAAACGTCTTGAAATTTAAAAAATATTTTAAATTTTCTCAGTCTTGCTTTTGAATATTGAAACAAAATTCTACTCGGTCAAGTCTTTCCAAGTCTCAGCATTGGTATTCAAAAATCCAACGCAAATATAAATGTTACTTTTGATGGCATACTAATTTAAACGATTATTCTTGTTATATTAAATTTTAATATATTAAACGCAGGGAAGCATTGTACAAGTACCTCGAAGACCGAATAACAGAGCACGAGATCATAACCATCGCCAGACACTATTCGCTCAACGAGCAAAGGCAATTATTAACGCGAGATTACGTGAGGTGCGTTTGTCACTGCTATTATTGTTTCTTCGATGTGAATAATTTTTTGCCATAATTAGTGACTAATGGCAATTTGTGGATTTCTTAATTACAGAGCTTTGGTGCACACCGAGTTGACACGCTTCGTATGGAACGACTTAGACAGACTGGAGGAAGAGATACACGCGTGGGATCGCGACAAAACTGGCTATCTGACTCACGCTGATCTTTACACTATATTACGTGCCTGCAGAATTCCATTGCAGAAGGAACTTATACATCTCATGCTTGAACGGTGAGCAAAGAAAAAGTAAATTTTTTACTGCATGTGAGATTTTAATGGTGGAATTTTTTTATCACCGTAGACTTGACAAAAACGTGAAGGGTAAAATCAGCTGGCAAGACTTACTTAAATTCGTCAATATTAAAATGGACCCTCTAGCACCGATCGTGCCGATAAACATAAGTGTAAGATATACAGTAATATTTTGTTGTCTCAGATTTACAGCATTTCTAAATTACAATATTCGACTTTGTACATTGCACATTGCATAAATTTAATAATTGGACTTCATTCTTTCAGGAACTATTTTGGATGGCGGAAGAAAAGTCGAGGGATTACCAAGAAATAAATTGGACTGAATTTTTGAAAGAACTCAACTTAGAAAATGAGCTGAAGGAAATTGAGCCGCAATCGGATAAGAGTTAATCATACTTGTTTTCTTATCGAAATGCAGAATTGCATTAACACCATTTCGATAATTTTACCCAAAAACGTTTTTGCAAGGTGTGTAGGAAAGTAATGGATGTCATAAGGGATGGATAAAAAGTTACGACAGTCAGCTGCGTAAATGTTTTTATTGTAGATTAATACGAATACAATGTGTCGTTTACATTGAAAGTTGGTACTGCTATTTACATCGTAATTACTAAGTGCGCTTTTGTGTCGCCTACATTCGCCGTTAAATATTCAAATGGGAGCTAGTATAAAAATCCACCAAGAGCAAAAACATACATAATTTTAAACGTACATAATTTCAAATTATCTTTGACCTTTAAGATTTTTATTTAAAAAAGCATAAGAGAATCATCGTGATATTCCGAAGTAAGAGCTGAGTTTATGATCTTTTTTCTTTTTTGTGTGCATCTTTTTTTTGAAATAATTATTGGTGTTCCTTATTACCATACGTTGTCAATCATAAACAATGCGTAAGGTAGGATTGCTTTTTATAGTACCTAAACAAAACTGCAAATATCGCGTGAGCACTATTAGTCAATTATGTGAAGCAATAAGTGCTATAAAAAATAAAAAGAAATAAATTAACTTTTTTAAAGTCTTAAAATTAAATACATTTTTAATTGTTAAAAAATTATATATATACAAATATTAAATATTTATTTCAAAGAATAGTTTTAAATTCTCAATAATATTTTGCAGTAAAGCCTACCATCTTTCATTAATCTTTTTGTTCTACTTCATTTACTTGAGTAAGCGTACATATAATTTTCATGCAATATTAATTTACACGCGAGTATGTTTTGTTAATGAAAAATGAGCATAGTGTCGTAGTGCACAGCTGTACTGAACAGCAGATAACAGTGGCTATGATTAAGTATTATAGTAATTTTTACATTTCTAGGCTACAGTATTGTTTTTATCTAAAAGTTATATACGTAACATTTTTGAGTCATAAACGGTAAAATATTAATTTTAATCTGTTACATATAACGTTGTTGATAGTCAGAGAATGATTCGAAATTTTAATCGAAATCAACGAAATTTTTAAAAGAATCTCGCAAAATTTGCAGTGATTTTCTGTCATTTTTACTTCTATCTATTATAAATTTTGCAAACAAATTCTCTCAGAGTGTAAAAAAACATTACTGGAATAAAAGGGCACGCGTAAAATCGATATAAAATGAATCTAAAAAATTATAATACATAGTACTAAATTAAATAATTTAAAGAAAGGTATTATACACTTCAATAATGTTTAAAGCTTAAAGTACAGACGCTTATGGAAAGTATAAAGTACAAGTGCCTATAAATACATTTTAAAATGACGCAATTACATGAATTTAAGTATGAAATATACACATTCGCAAGTACTTCCTGCAGTGCTAATCCGTTATAAATATCCATTCATTTTACGAAAAAAAGGAAAATTACGTCGAATAAGTTGATCTCCTTTCTATGCACCACTCGGTCCCCTTCTCAGCGAAAAATCGCGTGCGCTGGAGGATTCAAAGCCTCTTCGTCAAATTCATTTCGCGCGCGCAATTTGCATACTGGAGGCTTCTTACCGCCCGGTGGAATTGCCCGGGGCCCACTCAATTGCATTCGTGGGTGATGATGACATTTCGGCAGGTCTTGCACTTGACGTAGCAGCAGCTGTAGTACTTGCACTCGCATCTCTCGAGTATCTCCTCGGCCCGCGTCACGTAGCCCCGGCCGCAGCACAGGTACTCGCAGCCGTCGTAGCCGGCGCTGCTCCCGTTGCACTGCCTGGAAAAAGACGCGCGAGGCGTGCGTTAATTGAACGTTAGGATCGACCCCCGGATCTCGAGTGCTCGTGCACTCGGAGGGGGAGGCTCGAGGGCGCACCTTCGCTCGCGTTTCGAGTCGTTTCGAAAGGGGTAGTTTTATAAAGCATTTGCTCGTGTTTTCTAGAGATGGTATAACTTCACTGTAACTGCGAGTTTTTATTTACTTTTTAGTTAGGGATGATTTTGTATGGGCGAATGCAAATAATATTTTTGTTGAAAATTTATTCCAATTTTTGTTTGCTAAATAGTAACATTTGATTAATATCACATAAACAATGGTAATTTTTTAATTAATTGTGCGCAAAAAAATAACATACAAAAAGTATCTAACATCATTAAAAAACCACTCCATACTCTGCGCCCCCATGTAAAAAAAAAGATTAATCAACCCGTATTCATATAACCCCATTCGTTCAATGAACGATGAATCATTCGATCCCGCGTAGGTATCCCGTACCCACACGCCGCGCACGTGTTCGCGGTAGTCCTAACTTTTTAAAGACCTCATTACTTGCGAGGAGGAGTCATCGGGCGCTCGCATCATTTGTAACTGCCACGTAGGGGCCTTTCATCGCACTCCACCCGTTCGGAGCCGCGACGCCTTTGTCTCCGGAGGGTATGCGCCGCGATGATGGACGAATCGCCGAAAAAATAAAGGAGGAGAAAAGATCGAGCGGCCATTCAGCGCGGACGATACCTAATAGCGCGGAAATCATTTGAAAAATTATACGCGGTTCCTTTCGTTCGGGGGAAACCGCACCACCGCACTATGGGGATGCTTCGAGATTGAATTTATTTAAAGTTGAGACAAACAGTTCCGGACGAAAGAAAAGACGATGTTTTTTTTATTGCACGTTGATCTATAATACTGTATTAATGATTCATTTATATATTTAAGACATTGATGATTTTCTTCACTATCTTCAGATCTGAAATATTTACAATGAAAATTATTTTATTTAACACAAAATTCATACTCTTAAATAAGTATGTACATACATACAATTCGTTGCATTCCAGTTAAAAAAAAAAAACATATTTTACAAGGGAATTAATTAACGCTACGATGATCGAGGATCGGTTATTTCCAGCTCATTTCGAATTCAATTAACGATTATTTTATTACGGATTATTTAACGATAGCGGGCGACACGTGAAAGGTGCACTAATTGAAATCATTACCGCGACGCGCAATCGGGCCCGTCCCGCGGCCTCGCGCGGAAACCATTACGCGCGACAAAAGGAACGAGAGGCGCAAAATTCATTTGGCGCGATCAACAATATCTCGCCGCGAATGTAATCTGAGCGCGAGTTACTTCGGCCGCGCGCGTCGTATATAAAGAAAAGGCTTGACGTTTCAATTTAGTCGTCCGTTTGCAACGACTGCGCTCGCGGACCTGCATTTAACTATGCACTCGCGTGCGCCGGTAATTGAAGTGTGC
>UXGC01000647.1:9938-20471 GCA_900480045.1 Eurytoma adleriae | reverse complement strand
TAAATGCAACGCATTTTATCGCATAATTACACATCACGCTACATAATTGAATTAAGTCGATCTCGGCATTACGAATCGGTCGGGCAGTGGCAACGACGTGACCTTCGCGATCCCCCCGATCGCACCGCCTCGCGCCACCATAGTAGTCTTCCCCGCGGACAGTACGAGCGGAGCGAGAGGGACGAGAGGATAAAAGAAGAGAGACGTCCGGAATTGCGATTACCGCGTCTCTTCGCGCGAACCCCCGAAGGGACGGGCCGGGGCCCCGGAACAGGTTCTGCGCGCTTGCAATTAACGCCGCGCTTCGCCATAAATAAGGCCGATATCGAGCGGGGCCCGGAGGCGCGGCGCGACCGGCAAAAGAGCGGGGGAGGAGGGACACTACTCGTAAAACGAACGGGGCACGCCCTGCGAATGATGACAGTCGCTCTTCGGGCCAAGTGAATTTTTTAATTTTGCGCGCGCGGGTGGCAGGCGCAGCGAGGACGAAAGCCTCGAGGACAGCCGGACGTCTTATTCTAACGAGATTAATCGAATCTTTTTTATCGCGTCTCTTTCCTTTTTATGGGGCTTCTGACTTTCCATTTTGAACGAGAACAATTTTATTTCTTTTGACGGTAAGAGAATTTTCAAATGTCTTAATTTCTGAAATAATAAACAACATCTTAAATGAAACAAAATAAGTGTACTCTCAAAAATGAATAAACAAAAACGGTTGATGCATCTGCGACGCGCGTAATTTCGCAGAAGTAATCTCTCCCCACGTGCGGAATAAATATCGGAGTAGCGTCACGTCAATCACATCGCGGCGTTTTATCTTTCGTCTAGTAAAGGCTCGACGCGAAATTGTCTGCGTAATGGTGCGAAAGTCAAGGGGAGTTTACTATCCTACGCAAGATCTGCGAGCAGTCTTGCGAGGGTCATTAATGCAACTGTAACGCCGTTTTACGAGCTCGAAATATATAGGAGAACCAGATGTCGTTCATTGCCGTCGTTGAGGCGCAGAAGCTCGCGCCTTGCCATCTTTTCAAGCGAAAGTTTTGGTTTTTTTAATTTACTTTTTACACTCGAGGTAGTTTTGACGCTTTGTCCGGTAAATGCGGGCAATTAAATCTGCACTCGATGGTTTTTTAAGCGATGAATCCATTAGTATCAATTTAAGGTACATTTTGAACAGTTGAAGAATTCTGTAAATTGATCCAATTGTGATACAGTTTTATTTAATCTTTTCATAAAAATGTTCAGTCACAGGGTTCCAGAAGTATAGTGCTTTAAATTTAAAGCACTATACCACCCCAATTTATATCTATTTTTAAAGTTTCATGTAACTGTACGTCTTTAGGGGATGAACCTTTTAACAAATAAAAAATACCGAATCGTAACTCAGAATTAAATGCAAAACCTAACATTTAAACTTGCTGTCACTCAAAATTTTATTCTTACAGAAAACATAATCTTGCAACTATGAAATCACTTAAACATTCGTTTTAAACTGCTTCTACTTAATCATTTCTTTCTCACAAAGGAAAATCGTGCAACTATGAAGTCATCGTTGAATTTATAAACGAACCTGCCGAAGGTACCGAGGCTGCCCTTCCTCTTGTCCTCGACGCAGTAGTCGGGGCTCTTAGTGGTGAAGAGGAGGTTGTTGTGGTGGTAGAGCGGCGGTAGTCGACCGCTCGAGGTCTGTCGTACCTCGGCAGCCGTCGCGTAGCGGCGAAGTAGTCGCGCCCCGGCTGCGGCCGGACCGCTCGAACCTAGTCCGCGCCAGCAGGTTCTCACGCTGCACGAGCCCGACACTCCGTGACATTTGCACTCCAATGTCAGCGACTGCTCCACTGCCTGAAATGTTACATTTTCTTACGTTTTCAGGTAATAAAGCAAACAAAATTTCCTTCCGACTACATTTGCAGTTCACACCTATAAAAACTCCACTTCCTTAAAAAAAAAAATAAAAATAAATCTGTTCGCACATCCTAAAAATCGTAAAAAAAAAACGGCGAACTCACTCTGCGACCGGCGCGATTGTTGTGCATGTTGACGGCGTGGAGGAACTTGGCCTGGGAGCCGGCGCCGGGCGGGGGCGTCGAGCCCTGGAGGAAGCGCTTGGCCATGCGCGAGGCCGAGCGCACGTCGTCGCCGCAGCCGCCCCACTTGAAGGCGTTGCGCGCCGAGGCGGGCGGCCCGAAGGCGACCGCCGCCGGCGGGAAGCTCGACGACGAGGCCTGCACGAGGGCCGAGGGGGCCGGGGGCTCGCGCCGCGGCGGCGTCGCGCACGAGCACGCCGCCAGGTTGCCCAGGGCGCAGCCCCGGGCCAGGCGCCACACCGCCGCCGCCGCCGACATCGCGTACACGAACGCCTGCTCCTTCGTACCTGATTTTCAGCAAATATATCATTTTTCGCTTTTATTTTTTAATTAAGGCTAATGCGAGGTATTTTTTTAATAGTAAAAGTAAGCTTTAGTTGTGTGGTTTTTAAATACTTCTTTGATGTTGTAGATTGCGCAGCCAAAAATAATAAACAGCAAATGTTATTTTTTCGCAATAGTAAAGTAGAAAGAATCGGAAAAAGTAAAAAATTGTAACATTGCAAAATCGGTAATATTTCCCACGGTAAAAACAAGAGTTTATTTCAATCATAATACTGATATTACATTTCTAAAATATTAATTCTATATTTCAAAAAAGGAAATTCTACATAGGTATCTTTAAAGCTGTTCCGACAGGTACTTGTGAAAGTAAAATATAAACTTGGCACTTTACAGCTACAACTATTATACTGCGTAAAATATAGAATCTACTATAAATATTGGGTGTGGAAATTAAGAAAATATGATGCGATTAACATAAAATTTAAACTTCTTATAATTTCGTGAACAATCGCACCCATTGAATAAATTGGAAAATTGAATGAAAAGAAATTTCAATGATTTACCGTTATCATATGCCGATTATTAATGAAGTACTTACTGCACAGGCAACATTAAAAAGCCGATACGTTGAATTATTAAGAGCGATCAATAAAAGAACAGGATAATTTCTCTGATTTATTTTTAGAGAGCAACATTAATTATATGAAAAAAATTTAATAAATTAACCAAATCTCTCTTCATCATTCTTTCTTTGATTATACACTATTAATCAGTTCAATCGATAATTACTAATCAATGAAAATAAAAAAATTTGAAAAATTACAATAGTTTCTCTTTATGTCAAATGAAGTAGCACAGTGGTTATTAATTATTTATAAAAAGTCATTTTCATACACGTCATGTGGCAATGTTAGCCAATAAAAACCTACTTAAATAAATAAATAAAAGTCATTATAGTTTTGAACGAACCTGTGAGTAATTCAGGGGTGAAATCGGGCGCTTTGTCGATGCTGCTGCAGTTCCACCTCTGGTTCCTGAAGGCCTGCTGGCACACGGCCGACGTGTCCCTCGCCGCCTGCACGAGGTTCTGCATGATGTCGGGGCTGGAGCGGCAGGCGCGGGCCTGCTTGCGCTCCAGGAGACCGGAGGTCCGAGCCCCCGTGCAAGCCTCGCGCGTCCACTCGAAACCGTCCGCCGCTCTGCCCAAGGCCCTGCAAATGTCGTTTATTTATATGTGTTTACAATTTACAATTGCAAGTCTACTGTTTTTATTTTACTCTCTTTCGTCGAATTTTTTAATAGACGGTAGTGTATAAAGATGCAAATATAGTCAAAATTAATTATAAAGAGTTTCTTTTATAAACTCATTTTTTCGTGAATTATTAAACTTTTATGAAATAGTTTTAAAGAAAAGTAATTTTTTAATGATATTTTGAATTGATGCTACATTTATAATTTCAAACAAAATAGTAAAATACTAGCTGTAGATAAGAGATAAATAAAATAAAAATTTGAAAGTTTAAAAGTCCGCAATTATACTTTGAAAAGTTGCCACGCGAGTGTGCTCATGTCAACCGGCGAACGGGTAAACATAGTCTACGCTCGTGCCTGTGCATAGATACAGCGCGTGATTATATGTGTGTGAGTGCTCCTCAGTCAGCGCCACAGTATATCTATACATAGAGCACTATGCGAATAGTCGCGCCATATTGCTGGGTAGTGCAGTTCTCGTTCGCCGACAGCACCGAACGTTTTAATCTTGTTGCATAAACTTGTTTTATTTTTAAGCCATCGTTTGCGGTGTTGATTTTTTTAACAATTGTCGTTAACGATGAGTGAAATAAAAACGGTATCGTTTTATAATGGAAATACCATTCCCGTTATTGGATTGGGAACGTGGAAAGTAAGTTTGCTCCGGTGCACTTTCATTTTTGTTTACACTTAATAAAATCTAATGAATATTGATAGTAAGTTGCACATTAAATATTTTAATATATTACCATTGTTTATAATTCATTTATTATTGAATTTTACTGTCCTGAGCTAACAAACTACTAAGAATTGAGAAACGCGTGTAGAGGTTATGTATGCACGATAATTAGAAAAGAATTTGCTATCGTTAGTGTTATTGCAGTTATTTTGCATTTATAAGTAAGTATACAGTTTTACATTGAAGTAAAAGAAAAATGAATATAACTAATTGATAATGGTTATAATTAAATCATTTTTATAATTATTCGTCTAAATGAGATAATTAGATGTACCTGTTAATTAAAAATAGTTTACCTTATATTCTTTAACACGTATTCATATATCTGATTGCTGAGTCATGACATGAATCAATAACTGATCCTTGATACATGCACTTATAGAAGAAGTCACGTAATACTGGCATGCAAAAACATGTTAGAACAAATGAATTCCACAGGTGTGAATACTGAATAGTTCTTTTGTATTTTTTAACAATGCAATATATATCTTGATAAATATCTACATATTTACGCTTTATTGCGCAAATCTAAAATCCAGATTGAAATACGTCTGTTAAAAATCTAAAGTAGATAAACTAATTTTTCTGCCTTATTTATCTACAAATCAATAGCACAGTGTTGACACGAAATGATAAAGCGAATGTGATAAAAATCGAAACTACTTTTCAACCGTTAAAATTACTATTTATACGTTCCCAATGAAACAAAAACCATAAAATTTGCAGTCGAAGGGCGGTACCGCGGTTGAGGTGATCAAGGATGCGGTGCGCCTGGGCTACCGTCACATCGACACTTCGCCGGTCTACGGGAACGAGAAAGAAATCGGCGAGGCTATCACCGCCCTCATCAAGGAAGGCGTCGTGAAGCGCGAGGACCTGTTTGTCACGAGCAAACTCTGGAACACCCGTCATCGACCCGACCTCGTCGAACCCGCTCTGAAGAAGACCTTATCCGACTTGAACTTGGAGTACCTCGATTTGTATCTTATCCACTGGCCGTTTGCTTTCAAAGGTTTTTTATTTTTATAATCGTATAATATTTAGAATAATTAAGTTGGATTAAGAGTATAGTAGATAATAGAATTAAAGCAGTCAAATTCTGATATACATTTTTAAGAGTATTCTATATAACTAAGGGAGGAATCAGTATGTAACGAATCAGAGTCGCGCTTTACGTCGTGAAGTTATAATGAGTTGTACAGAAAATAATTTTAATACATGTTTATAGTTGCAAATGCAGAGAAGGAATTTTATATACCTTCAAAAAAGTGTAAGTATGATTTAAAAAATAAAATCAATGCATAATAAAGAATTTTTTACTACAATATAATAAGTAGTATACTACAATATGTATAACAAAACTAATTTTTATTTTTAGAACGAACCTTTGAAAGTTACTCATGTAGATTATGAGAAAAATGTTCTCTTTGGCTGCCATATTTCTTAATAAAACAAAGAATCATTATATTTAATTATTGATGAATTGCAGCATAAGTAACCACTATTTTTCTTTACAGAGGAAGAAGCTCCATTCCCAGAAGGTCCAGATGGCAAGGTTCTCTTCAGCGACGTCGACTACGTCGACACGTGGAAAGCGATGGAGCAAATTCACGAGAAAGGCTTGGCCAAAAATATAGGCGTAAGCAATTTCAACTCGAAGCAACTCACCAGAGTACTGGAGAGCTGCAAAGTGAAGCCGGTGACGAATCAGGTCGAGTGCCATCCCTACCTACCGCAGGTCAAGCTCTCCGAATTCTGTAAGTCGAAAGGGATTCTGATCACCGCTTACAGTCCGCTTGGCTCGCCGGACAGGCCGTGGGCCCAGCCCGGTGACCCGAGCTTGCTTGAAGACCCGAAAGTCAAGGCGATCGCCGAGAAATACAACAAGACCACCGCTCAAGTCGTACTGCGTTATCAGGTAACGGCGTTATACGATTTTTGTTGTTGTTGGTAAAAAGATGAACAACGGAACTGATTGATAATGTTATACGAATGTATTAGGTGCAACGAGGTCACATCGTCATACCGAAGTCCGCTTCGAAAGAGAGATTGCTGCAGAATACGAAAATCTTCGATTTTCAGTTATCCGAGGAAGATATCCTACTTTTACATTCATTCGATCGCAAATGGAGAGTTTGCCCGATGAATAGGTAAATAAATAAGCGAAAAAATTATGTATAGGTTGCATACTTCTATGAAATTAATTTGCTTAAATTTTTTTGCAGCTCTGTGGAACATAAAGATTATCCTTTCCACGAAGAATTTTAATTTTTTTGAAAAAAAGACATATAAGCTGTTTTACGACGAGAGGTATATTGTTTCAATTATTTTTAATGTTACACATCACGAAAAAATGTATTTTTATTATTACAAATGATAATACACAATATTAGATGCTTCTCTTACGAAATATCTTCTATTGTTAGCTTTGAAAATACTTAAGATTATTTATAAAGTGTAAAATGCACTCTAAAAGTACAAAAAAGATTATATGAAGCAAATCTGCACTGTATAAAATTTATACTTTGGCTTTGAGCATCACAAATGAAATAAAAACCTGTGATAAATGACAAGGAGTATAAAAGTTTTTTTATAGACTTTTTATTGACAAAATCAGATCAGAAAGGAACCTGGACTTTTACGATTCATATCGATCGTAAAGTGAATTTGACGAATTCCCATACGTCTAGTGATTTACGTTTACGACTTTCGCAAGAAACTTTGTTAAAGCGATTCGAAACACTTCCGTGCCACGAATGTGTTACAATATTTTAAGAGAGATCCGACAGGCTCTCCTCATTCAGGCGCACTCGTCCGTCCCGGCGGTAAAATATGAGCGCATAAAGTTCATCAAAAGTATCCAATCTAACCACGTCAAACTCGGGCGGAATCCCCGAAAACTGCCCTTTGTCGGGCCGCGCGGCGCGCGACACCTTTCCCTCGCGCGCCACCTTTCTCTCCTTTGTCCCCCTAACAAATTCGCGTCGTAAAATGATTTCCTGATTTACGAGTGGCGGGAAGTGACTGTACCCCCCTCGCGATTCGTCGCGCTCCCGAAGCTCTTTTTTTTTCCCTTCGTTATGCGTAAGGCGCGAGCGGAGCGAATAGGAGAGGCGGCGGGCGATTTTTCGGCCTCCCCTTTCGCCGTGAACGCGGCGCGGACGTTACGCGCGGGGCCG
This sequence comes from Eurytoma adleriae, assembly GCA_900480045.1. Taxonomy (NCBI): domain Eukaryota; kingdom Metazoa; phylum Arthropoda; class Insecta; order Hymenoptera; family Eurytomidae; genus Eurytoma; species Eurytoma adleriae. Next base: position 12,930 of record UXGC01000647.1, on the reverse strand, counting down.
CAATTTTTTCACGTGTCAGAGGCATGCCCGCCGATGTGCCCTTGCCCCGCGCGCTGACTGATACCGCCGATGCGCTTGTTAAACTGATGACGAGAGAAGGGACGCTCGTCAGGCTACTTTTTTTGCTCTTCTGACGATCCTTTCGACGCTTTAGATCATTTTTTCCCAGTTGATTTTTTAAGTTGCGTTTTTTCTAAGGTATGAATTGTTACAAATGCATAATTAATTAAATGAGAAACGTAATAAATTTTGTATGCCAATTTCATGTTTCTGTGATAAAATTGAAAACTAAAAAAGACATTCTTAGAAAAAAATTAAGGATTGCATACTGCTTTACCTTACAAAGCAATAAATTTGAAAGAATCAAAAATCATCTGTCATTAAATACAGATTCGCTATCATGTTGCTTTCATGCAAAATAAAAATTTAACGATTTATCGTTTAATATTTCAATTAAAATTTCGATCTTTAAAAAAAAGGGAAGAAGTCTCATTAGGATACTCCTTACATGTGTCACCTTTGTCTCGCTGAAGCTGAGACTCGCACGGGCGGACGATGAAAAATCGAAATCGGCATCGTATTCGATCCCCCTTTCTCTCTCTCTCTCTCTTTCTCATACCAACGACTTAATGCGCGAGGGCGGCGAAGGAAATCTGCTAAATGTAAATTGCTCCTGCGGCTCGCCCCGACAGAGGTGATTTATTCGCCTCGCGGCCGGATCGGCCGCCGGCGTACGGAGAAATCCGGACGATTTGCTGTTTCGCGTGTAAGCGGCCGTGTTCTCGAGCACGCGACGCGTCGCATAAGTTGGCCCCGATCCTTTTACGATGGATTACGTGTTTTAATGATGAAAAACGCGCTTAATCGATGGCTTATCTTGTTAGCTGATCTGATAGGCCGCAAAACTTCACGCTGATTTTTTGTAAGTGTTTTCAAAGGATTTCATTGGATGGTGCTTTTTCATTTTGGTGTCTAATAATATTGTGAAAAATTTAAGTCACTTGTGTTGTTTAAAATGCAGTACAGGTTCATTTTATTAAATAGGAATTTGTAATTAAAATTCAATTAGGCTTAGCATCTTTATATTAACTGTGCAGTTTATTAAACTTACTACAAGTACTTTTCGTATACTGTTAAAAAATTTACGTTTGTGTGTTTAAAAAAAATTATGCATTCAATTTTAAATTCAGGTGGTTTATTTATAATGGAACAATAATCGACCAGCATAAATATTTTAAAAAGAATATTAAAATGCATAAATTCCACGCTCAATTTAGCTAAAAAAAGTTCAACGACCCCAAAGTGGAGTGGCGCATGAAAAATTGCAAGGCTAATTTTATTTAAATTTAAATTATCAGTTCGTTAACGCGCGATTATGTAAAATTTGCTTGCTCACTAACGTACGCGCGGGCTTTCCTCATCCATCAAACCCAAGCTCGGCTAACGAGATACCCTTAACAATGATGTCTTTCAATATTCAATTTTCGCTCGAAGCATCGTCACGTTATTGTTGCAACTTCAGCTCTTTCAAGAGCTCCTGAAAAATTCCACTTTTTATATATTTTTTTTCAACAATCATTTTTTACGCATTGCTTAAGGGCAATAATTCTTTTATGATTGATTGTTCGAGTTTGCTCAAACGAGTTTGTACTTTATCATAAGAATTACGAGCATTTTATCAGTGTTCAAATTAAAATACAAAAGCGATAAATGCGTATTATCTGTTCTCGAATATTTAAAGACAACAAGCAAATGCAATTGAAAGCACTGATTCGAATTCGCTATCGTGATCGCAGTTTTCAAATTGCAGAAGATACCCTACACGCGCCTCTTATCTCCGCGCTAATCGCGAAGCACGCAACACCCACGCCTCTCGAAGTAGCACACGGTTGCAGTCCATTGTCCATTTTACACACTGCACTGCTTTAATGAATTCAAACGAAAGGCCCCAAAAGATAGAAACGCAACCTACTACACGCGATAAGGAGTACGGAGGTATACTGATAACGCGATTTAATATCGCCTTTGCCCGCAATTAAAAATTTACATATCTCACGACCAATTGGCGTTTTTCCTGCGGCGCATTAAACGATGCCCACTCGCATAAGCCGCAGATTCCACCTACCGATAACAAAAAGCGCGACGACTAGTGTCCGACTCTGGTAGACTCGGATAGCCGAAGACGCGAGCCTCGTCGCCTATCCTAGGGCAATAATTCAGCGGGGCAATCTACGATTATCGGTCGCGCGGCGCAATTAAGGCGATATTGCGCGCGCGAAAAGCGGGATAAGCCCCTGCGCTCGACCCGCAATACCGCCTCCGCGCCCCGGAAAGCGGTACGCTCGAATGTACACGTATATACAAAAACGGACCAAAAAAAAAGTGAAAGAGAGCAGCGGGGCGAAGAAGCGATTCGCGCGCATTAAGCGAATTTATAGAGACATAAGTCGGCCGGATGAATTTCATCGCGCATTACGATGACGGAGGCGCGCGCGCGCGCGCTCGTAAATTCCGCCGGCGCGGAGAGTTTAACGGCCGATGCCATTGTCTTTTATGTAAGGCGGGGAGAGGAGTTTATGCGGCCGCATCGGCGGGTTATTATGCGCGCGCGGAACCGAGTGCCCCGGAGGGGGGGATCGTTAAATTCGGCGCCCGCGGATTTGAGAGGGACCGGACGCATTGTGCGCGCGGAGATCGCGAGGGCGTCGCTCTCGAGTGGCAAGGAAGTCCTTGCCCGACGCAATAATTAGCCAGCTGTCGACGCGTCCGGGCACTTTTTTGTTACTCGCGGCTGCGGCTATAGGTATACGCGCCTCGCGCCTTTGAGGGACTTTCAGAAAAGGTCGACGTGGCTTTGATATTTAGAAACTTTGGGAATGAAACTCGCTGGATTTTGTACGAGAGGGAGAAGGTACGTTCATTACTTTAGTTTGTTGGTTAAAAGATTGGAATTGTTTGGCAATTGAGCTTAATATTATTGTTTAAACCTTTA
>UXGC01000646.1:55580-70824 GCA_900480045.1 Eurytoma adleriae | reverse complement strand
CTACACAGTATAGTAAAATTTGCTAAACTTACAGTAAATTTTGCTGAACTTATAATAATTTTTACTATAAGTCTAGTGCGTCCGCACCAAAAAAACTATGCAAAATCAACAGACTCAGAATCATTGACTATCAATTTCACCTACTCCCATTGTAATTTTAGTCACATTTGATTAAAATGCCTCATTAAAAGATTTTGATCTATTTTAAGTTAGTTCAATTTAAATTGAGGTTTAAAGCTTCTTATATATAAAACTGAAATAGCAGAAACGTTGCTGGGTAGGATTTCTCTGAGTCCACCTGGTAGTTTAAATGAGAAACTTTAAAGATTGCTTATTCCCAAGACTTCCTTTTGATTTGTTTGAAAATTTAATGTTATAGATGATTGTTTGAGTTCGATACTTTTAATTTTAATTTTTATATATCCAAAAAAATCTTTAATTTATTCTACGTTTAAAAGACCCTTTCTGGACCAACTCTTTGTATTTTTTTCATAGAAAAATGTAAAAGTTCCTCCAAAAACCACACAAGTCCACAATTAACTCCAAAAATTACGTTTTGAAGATTTTCAACACGATATTAAATTTTAAATAAAACTCGTTAACAGTAAGAAGTGTCACGGAGCTATATATATACATATATATATATTAATATAATATAAGCTAAATAATATAATATATTATAAGGTATATTATTTTAATCCAAATAAAAAGCAATGCTTGACCAGTAAACTTGAAACTAAAAATGCAACAAAAAAAGAAAAGATTTCCATTAGGTCAAGTAAAGCGAGACTGCTGCATAAAAATCGCCGCTCGTCGCAAGAACGTCGCCTTTCGCAGAGTGAGTTTCTTTTGCGCGCGCCATTTTTGGGAAGCCCGCGCGACTCCGAGGGTCGGCCTTTGCGCGCGCTCCCGCGCCGGCTTTAATATAAGGTCGTCCTCGAGGATGCGGTGGAAAGGGGCATAATAAAGAGACGCTGGCCCACGTGGCAATGAGGCTTTTTTCTCTCCCCGCTGACATTGACAGAAAACGCGTAAGGACGAATCTCGGGTGGGTGTCGCCGATTTCGCTCTCTTGCACGCATACACTCACACGCACACGTATGCACGCACGACCCCTCTCCCCTCGCCATTTATACCTCATTGCACGGGCGGAATTTCTCGACGATCCCCAGACGAATTAATTTAACATGTCTTGCTGGCCCCGCGTGGAAAGTTGCGGACACTTGACCGATCAAGGATTTCGTGGTTCTTGTGGGTCGATTGCGCCGAGGCCGTAAATATTGCTGTAAATTAACGCCGAGCGCGCATTCGGCGACTTCATCGAACGCGGGATATGACAGAAAATGACATTTTCGTATTGTCACACATGAGGAGGTTTTGGGTAATGAGTTTTTAAATGTCAATAATTTCTTGATATTTATAACAGATAAGGTAGATTTTTGCGAAATTCCTTTGCAATAAAATTATTCCGAACTAAATGAGTGTACTTCTGATAACGCTGGAATCCGGATATATATGGTTAAAGTTTTAATAAGCAGATCATTTTTAGGTTGTTTATTCTGAAAAATTTAGTTTATTTTTACACTACTAAATTAAAGTCCCGGCATTGTTCGAAATAAGTACGGCACCTGTTGCTCCGTTTCAGCCTGTTACTTTTATCATCGATCGGTTTTAACAGATAAATTACTTTAACAGAATTAATTATGACATCTGTCAACTTTAAGTAAAAAAATCGACAGTTCTCATAGATAAACTATTTATTAAAATCAACAGGTGAAAGATCTATTACTCCATTTTAACAAATTTTATTTGTTGACATTTTTTCGAACCGTGTGAGTCTTATCTCGACTTAGAAAATTAAATATATTAGCAGCAATTACATACATATATGTATTTTTTTTAATCGTTTTTAATGATTTTAGTGTATGTAGATATTAATTTAGGAACAAAAATTCATACTGGGGTCAGCTTCGGATCCAGTGATCCAGAATGTACCATTATCAGATTAACACGCTTCTTTTGCGGCCACGTTACACATAAAAATTGAAACGTCAGTGCTACCGAATTAAGTGACCGAACATATATCAAATAAAATAATTACGAGCGTAAGAACACTCACCTCCTCGACGAAAAAAAGGGAATTTAAAACGAAATCCTCGGGTTAATTTATGATCGTGACACAAACAAATGATAAATCAAGCGCCGCCCTCTTTCCGCCTCGAAACTATAAGGACGAAAACAATCTACGTCCGTGTTGCATAAAGCCGCGCGGGACAGCAAAACTACGCTCGCGCCCATATCGGATTTCGCCGGTACGTTATTTATCTTATACCCGCAGGACGGGCAAAAAATTTATCGAACGGCGGAGAGGAGTAAAAAAAACCGGCGAAAAAGCAGGGCCTACTGATGGTCCGAGCCCCGATGTTGATAGCGCATCGAACAATGCGCCGCTAAATCATTCCTGGAATGAGGAAAGAAGATACTTATGTTGGAATAAAGAAAATTTTATTATAATCGTCGTTCCTAACGAAGAAAAGTGCATTTCATTTCTTCCCGATGAAAAAAAACACATTTCCCCACTATCCATCCAAGTGACGTCAGCGTGCACTATAGCTTGGATGCGTTATCCCTTACGAGAGGGCCATTGTAATGACTAGCAGACGACGCGTTCGGGGATTCCCCCGAATCGCGCGTTATGCCGTACGCGGCGGTAATGTGTTCTAGGCATTTATAATACCGTATTTTTAATACCCAAGTGCTTTTTCGTATTTTTGCCTGTTGAACAAGAATAAGTCGGGTGGAAGTTCAGTAAGTAGTCAGGAAAATTGTTATAAACAATTCAATTTTTTTAAAACACTATAAGTCTAAATGCGCGCTATTCGCGCGGTACACACATGTAAAATGATAAAATTTTATTCAAAATTTCGCGCCAAATTTCCGTTACAATTTGTAAGCCAATCAAACTTCAAATCTTCGCGTCTAACTGACCAATCAAAATCAATAGAAGAGGCTTCACTTTTCATCATTCTCTTTTTTAGTAAGGACTACTCATAAAAATAATATTAAGAAAAGTGAACGCAAAGCGTGAAACGACACCTTTTTCGCACTAAATTTGCAATAACTCTGGTTCTAATTAACTTTTTATAATTTTATAAAAACAGGCGGATTCCTTACTAAAAAAGGAATCTAGGGTTAAAAAGTCGACTTGCAAAGAAACATTTGAAGCATCGAAGGCAGCAGTCTCTGGCGATGGTCCGCCGCGAAGGAAAAAAATACACCGGCAGGTCTATAGGAGTGCGTCGACTCGGTCGAAAAAGCTCGGCGCGTGCAGTCCGCGTTGCGCGATCGATTAACCCGGATCTAAGAACTCGTTCCCGGGGCGTTGCGCTAAACGCGGGCACCGGCTCGCGGCGCTCGAAAAATGCACGCGAAAGGTGTTTGCGGGCGGCGCGCACCGCGGGAGGAGACAATCGCCCGCCGGTCTAGGTGCGTGCCCGACCTTACGGAGGCGAGTTTCGCGCCGCCGCCTTGCGTTGATAATGGATCGAGATTGGCATCGCACCGGCTTAATGACGCGGACGCCGTTCAGCTAGAGAGAGAGAGGGCGACTTTTATCGGTTCCAACGCTGAATGCCGCGCGTTTTTATTTATACGCCGCGACCCGCGCGCGAGCTTTTCTTTGATTAACTACGCTTGGCCGTGATTGTTTCATTGTGCCGATCGCCTGGTACATTCTTCGAAAACGAATTGTCATGCCGACTGCCTTGTTCCAGGGGAGAATTAATGGCTTGCCAGTTTCATCCCCAATACACCTTGCCTACAGTGTACTCATTTTTATATTTTTCAATTTGTGATGTCTTTAGGTTCGCATAATTTGAGCGTGGTATAATTACATGTTATAGCAAGATTATTGGTTAAAAGCCGTGTTACAGCATAACATTTAAAAACGACACTTCTCGGAAATTATTATGGTACAAAGCATAGTTTCATTTGCTGGTTTATTTAAAAAAATTTAATTAATATTTTTGAACAAATTTTAAACCGTATTAAAAAAGAAAATATGTGAGAAAAAAGCAAATATATTAAAATATTCTATTTATAAAGGCGTAATAATGTATTACACTATAATTATAAATCTTTAACTTTTTAATTTAACAAATGCATTTTTTCTAAGAAATATTTTTATTTAATTTTAGCAAAAAAAGTCTAAAAATTAAATCAAAGCTACATGCGCACTGTATAACTTGAATCCATTACCTTCTTCAGATAAGGGCTTAAGTAGTTCATCATATCGCTGTACTACCGAATCGCTTACACAACCAATGCGTATCGCGTAATTTTTTTCATTTTCCAAACCAAGAGAAAAAAAGAGAGACACGAAAGAAGAGAGAATTCATCGCGACATAATTTATAACTGCCGCGTTACTGAATCTCGAACTGGACGTTCGAGTTTGCTGGTCTCAGTACCATGACGGTTGGGCAATCGATGCTTAACATTTATATAACCAATAAAAACCGGCTGACACGAAATATCCAGCTGCGGTTATCAATAGCCGATGATCGACAAGACGAACATGCGCACCGCGCTTTTTTGAAAACGTCTTAATTACACACTGCGAATATGAATAAGTGAAAGTCACTTAATAAGTCGTCTATTTGTCGAATAATTAAACTATCAAGTCGGTATTCTCTTATTTTATCCTGAAAACCGTGAATTTTACTTATTCGCATTTCATATTCACATCTCGTTTTCTCCGCGCAGTAAACGGAACACCCGAGGGCATGGCCGGCAGATTGCCCCATCACCGGCGCGTCAACATCCGAATATTAGGCTTCGGTTAATTGATTGGCTTGTGCCTAGTGCCAAACGTTTCATTGAAAGATAGAATTGCGCAACCCCGCGGCGGTGCATGAAACATCCGAACTTCTTCGTCTCATTAATTTGATAGTAAACAGAACTAACGACCGGCGAGCGCGTGCAGTACAATGAATCATTGGATCGAAATACATCGAAAAATTTTAGCCGCTCGCGTAGCTTCGATACACCGCGAGAGCACAATGAAGGTTGCCACATTTTTTTCCTAATTGGACGATAGGCGATATTTCTTTTGTTGCGCGCGCGCTTGTCTGATGCGCGAAGCTGAGATCGAGATCCTAATCTGGATTTGAGAAAGTGCACTGAAAATACGCTCGAGTAATCATCGGCCGACAATAATTGTGACACTCGTACTTTTATATAATCCACTGACCTCATCGTTTTTCTACTGCAATTAAAAGTTAACGTTTCGAGCACTATCGTTGCAGTAACAGCGACGTAATGATTTGTCAGTTTTTTTTTTGTAGAAGAAGAAAAAAAAATTTGGCGAAGGTTTTTTCTGCTTTCATCTTGCAAGAAAGAGCTAACCATCTTTTGATAATGTACTATTCTGTTCTTTTTGGGTTACTTAGATTGCGTATAATGAATGCAAAAGAAATTGTGGGCTGCACCTCTGATTTGTAGTACATACGATGTGTTTGCAATGATTTACAAAAGCGAATGAATTTGAGATAAGTTAACAAATTTTGCTCTCTCTTTCTCTCTCTATCCTGTTTCCACTCAGCATATGCGTGTAGGAACACTTGAAACATACAGTACCCTCCAAAAGTTCTTGAAAACATTGCTAAAAAAGGGCAAATCTTTAAGCGTCGATATTTCCGGTTATATTAATTGTTCTATTAATTTAGCTAAGTACACGCAGGGATAGGACATGATTCATCACACCATCACTTCATCACAAAGATTTTAGTATCCTTAAGAAGATATTTTCGACTGTTGTAAAAGAAAGGAAATTAAAAAAAACTATCTAACCTTTTTCAAATTTGTTAAAAAAGTTTTCTAATTCTTATAGGCATCGCAGCGCGCATCAGCAAACATAGAAGTCGCGCGTGAACCCAATGAATCAGCCTCGGATCTTCATTAATTTGATTTCATCCGTTTCATTGGCCGCACTATTAGCGAGGCGGCCGTCGCGAAATTTATTCCCGCTCTTTCATAACTCAAGCGCGGAACGGCGCGGGGTACTTCCGAGCGAGCGAGAGGGACGTCGCGATTAATCAGCCGGTATCCCATTTCATCGCGGCGAATGTCGCCGGTCGCGCCTCGTAATTCGTCATAACGGGACGCGGCCAAACGGAGAAAAAGGAAGGAGCGTAAGCGTAGCTCCACGTTTTCGGATCCCCATAGGTCGAGGGGGAGACTCTCGCGCGTGTATGTACGTACACACACGCTGAGGAGGGCGACTCGTCGAGTGTAGCCTTCTTATCCAGATTGAATAAATCAGCGCGCCTCGCGGGCTTTCGGCTGCGTCGATCCGAGATTTATAACAGGCCGCCGGAGAGGAGAGAAAGTCATTGGGTTCGCATTTACATTTAAGCAATAATGGAAGAGGCACCCGGCTCATTGTCCGTCTCAGTACATATAGTACACCTTCGGCGCGCTTTCGAGCGGGGGCCCCGGGAGCGGGGGATCAGAAGGGCTCTCGTTGCGAAATGAGCGGCGCGAGCGGACGATGCTGGGAAATTAATTCTGCCATTCGGAGCGCGTGAGCGCCTTTTTTCCGATGCGACCGATGGCGCTTTATGCTAATTTCTGAGGAAATCGCGTAGTGGCCCTCGTGTTCTGTCGAGCGATCGCTCTCTTATCTCTGAATCGAGTTTCGGAAGGTAAAAAATGTGATTTATTTTCCTAAATTTTGTGCTACTTACGTATGCAGAAAATTGATGTACAGGTACTTATCGATGAAGTAAACAAAAATTTAATGGAAAGTTTAATGATTTTATTTTATTCTATAAAAAGTTTTAGTCAAAAAGTGGATTGAGAGGTTCCTAATTGATTGCCAATTAAACGAAGAGCATAATGTACCAATTTGTTATTTGTGCGTATTTAAAAATTCATGTTCACTTTTCTTACTGCACAGCATTTATTAATAGCAGCGATCACTTTTTTACGGAATATTGAATTCAAGAGTGAAAAATGACGCATTTTTTCAAATAAATGAAGGTCGTGCGGGATATGCAATCAGCTTCAAAAGTTAATAACCCAAAAAAGTAGCAATTTGTTAGACAAATCCCGTAAAATTTTTTATTTTAAGATGGATATCGGTTAAGAATCATTAAATAAACAGTGTGTAACTTGTAATTTATTAGCACAGTTGAAAATTCTGAATAGAAGAATAGGCGAAGTTTAAAAAATCCAACATTGATTTGATAATAAAAATCACATGAATTTTTAATCTCCGATTCACAATTATTAATATGTTTGAGCTGCAGATTACCTGCATAAGAAAGAAATGCCCGAATGGAGGAAGATGGGTTTAATTCAACACACGATATTTAATTAATTAACAGGCTATAATGGGCCTGGATTCTGTGACTGAAATTTGATTTGAACCCCCTAAATATGAGGTACCGATGGTAGGACTTCTCATGTTTAGGGGTTACAGATCAAAATTAAGCCACAGGGTGGTCAAATTATGACATTAAATACAAATTTTTTAAAAAAATGATAAGTATTAGCAGGGGTACAGGGTACAGTTGTTGATAGCTAGGATATAGTTAGGGTAAATCACTATGTTGTGTCGTTTGTTTAAGGGATCAATAACTACCCCCTTTACTCCTACATTACTATAGGAGGATACATTAGATTAGATTTGCGTTTATTAAAAATTTCTTTTTTCTAGGGCGAAAAATGACAATTTTAGAATACGAATATATAATTACGCACACACGCGCACCCACACCGAAACCCCTCCCCACATCCACACGCACGGTTTCGTTTTTTTTATGTCCAGAGTCTAGACATTACTTTTACATCCAAAAAATTTGTTGCCAACGGAAAGCTTTCTCTACAAGAAAGCATAAAATTAGCTGCATTCAAACAAAAGCAAAACTTAATCAAGAAACTCGTTTAACCACCGCGGCAACAATCGGCGAAGTTACGTCTTAAGCGGCCGAAATGAGGCTGAAGAGCGAAGGCGAAAGAAACTTGAAGATCATTACGCGCTCGAAGCGAGAGGTGCCGACTTGATAAAGAAATGCGGCGGCCTCGCGAAAAGGCGGTGGTGTACCTTCTCCGCGGCGACTTTCTCGGCGCGCATCCGCGACCGGTCAAAACGGAACTCGGCGCCTTCGGGCGAACTGGTTTCGCCGTCGCGGCGGCTCCTCGTAACTCAGCTTTATCGCGCCTCGTATATCATTTTTATCGCTCGCGCGCGCGCCCCCGTGCGCATTTCGGCGCGGCGAGACACCTCGGCGCGTCCGCGGGAGACGCCGGGTCGCCCGCCGACAAATAAAGAGATAAATCCGTCCGCCGGCCGCGACGTTTATTCCCCCTTTGCCTTCAATTAGCCGGTTTCGCGGCGCTCCCGCGCGACACAATGGCGGCCTTAATGCGTGGAGGAGCATCGACGCGCGCGAGCTGCCCCGGAGGATTAAAATTAATTTGCGCGCTTGTAAATCAGCTTGAATAATGGCTCGAAGCACCGCGCGGTTGATGCTGAAAAATGTGGGATGACTTAAGAATCGACGACGTTCGAAGATCCCTTGCCCGGCCTTTAATGTTTTGTTGATGAATATCGAAAAGGCGCGAGGTGCAAAGTTGTTTTAAGGTAGAATAATTTTTCAATTTAGAATGTATGAGTGATGAACTTTTACTTTTTGAACAGTATTAATTAAACGTTAAAGTCATTTTTATGCAAAAAAGGATTGATCTTTAAAGTATTTTTTAGAAAAATATATCGCCAAAATTTAGAAAACAAACCTATATGGACAGGAACACTCTATTGCATTAAAACTGAACTTTATAAAAGTTTATACCCTCAAATGCATAATCTATAATATTTCAAAGAAAATATTGTGTCACATAAACTGAAAGTTGCAATAACATTTTTATAGGTGGTTCTTTAACCACCTAATCTTTATTAGGTAGTAGACAATTTTCGGCGGTAATCTCCCGAAGGAATGAAAAAGTAAACTTTTGACAAATCAAACTATCCTCAATTGCACACGATTTTTAACAAGTTGTTTGTGAGCTTTAGAGCTATTATTGCACAATAATTTTGTTAAATTTCCTTGAGCATCTGAGAATGTTAATACGATCATAATTTTTTGGAAATTATGATAAGCAGGCACAGATAGTTTCGCAAGTGGAACGTTCCGGACACGGCAAGGTGAAAACAATCAAAAGCGGTAATCAATGTTTATTCAGGGCTAAAGAGGCCATCTCATTGTTTTGACCACCTTTTCTTCCGCGAGGGTACAATACTCGCTTAGGACGGGACTCCCATATACGCGTCATTCCTTTTGCGGGCCATTCAACGCGCAGTTCCGCTTTCAACCAGTCCGTGACCGCCAAGTCCGACGATCGCCTCGTCGGTCGAGTTATAGCAAAAAAAACGGGGAGAATCGAAGAAGAGCATCCCCTCGCGCAGACTCAGCCTCGACGCCGCGAACAATGAGCCGCATGAGTCGCCGGAGAGCCAGGCGAGCTGGAATTTCTGAATCGTAAGAATGCGCCGGGGAGAGTCTATTTCGCAGACAATGATGCATTAACGAGCGTTAAAAATATCGGCGCTTGAGCAAGCGAGGCTCCGACGCGCGCGTCATCTCCCCGACGCCAAATAATTATGTCACGCGCCTGCATTCGCCTGTATAATTTATGGAGGCTGCGCGCTAACGCGAACTGAGAGAAAGAAGGCTTAACAGTTAACGATATGCATCAACTGTCAATGAAGGTGGATTTGGGTGTTATCAGATGAATATATTTTAATAGTCATTTTCGCAGTATTAATAATTAAGATACTAATCGCTTGAACATTTAATTTATCATTTTTAAAAAATAAACGTACTATGGAGTGTGCAGGAAAGTCATTTTTCACTCGAGTATTTTTTCTGCTGGGAGACTTAATTATTTAGCTTTTATCTGAAGCGAAATAATATTGGAAGTGTTTTAATGATGTTTACCTTTACACAAATTGCCAAATTAAAAGAAAACAATGTTTTGGAAATGAATGTCGCGACTAAGCAACAATTAGTCCGCAAAATAGGTATAGCCTCCGAACGAAACTTGGCAAGAATCCTCAAATGCAGCTTCCCTGATTCATTCATTGGCAAAGTGGTTTGTGATATTTGGATCTCGTCATAATCCAAATTACACAAAGCACAACTTCAAAAATTCTTTGTATAGGTTGATCGAAACTTGTTGACAATGTACGCAAGACATCAATATGTATCCACGATTGTTATGGCCAACTAATTCATCCAAAGTACCCTAGAGGTGTGTTTGTCCATTGACTATTATGTAAGGAAAAACCACAACTTGCATTTTAGCAATCTAGCTCTTCAAATTATTTGCACAGTCACGTGAAGAATTGAACTCTACCTACCGTGTGATCCTCCCATAGTGGAAGAAGAATAAATAAACCTCTGCTTATACCACATTTTGACTGGGGGTAGCACTCAAAGTTTTTTCCTAGTTGAATATTTAAAGGCACATACATTTTATGTCAGATACTTGTAACTATGCTGCCTCTACCATTTTCTACATAAAGTAGTGTCCCGTTGAAGAGGACTCCGGTGGCTATCATCTCTATCTAAATAGATGGGTCTATGCAATTCCTTTACTCACAAGTGGTCAAACGAACAACCGATTCGTGCTGATCATTTCCAAAGCCTAAGGCCAGAGGCTACCCCCCGAAAACATTGTTTTTCATGAAAACAAATTAAGAGTTTCGGTTATTTTCATCATCAAAATTGCAACAGAACCTATAAAATTACAATAACTCATTTTTACCATTTCACGTCAAAATACTGCCCACTCAAATACCACGATTAGCTTGTTGCAAGCATCCATTTCCACAGTGCGTGGGAGGTCACGATAATTCAGTGCAACGCTAATTTCCAGGGGATGCGGCCCGAGCGAGTCAACCGAGGCGCTCGCGATTGCGCCGCTTTTAATGGCGAGTATCATTAGCACCGCGGGCCCGGACAAAAAGCCGGAGCGCGCAGGCGAAGGAGCGCGCGTTCGCGAAATTGGTCGCTTTTTTCGCGGCAGCCATAGGCCGTGGCGTTTCGCAAGCCGAGCCGCTCGTAAAAGCTGCGCGCCCCGCGGACGTAATGCGGCCGTTAACGGCGCCGCTCGCGGCCTTTATTATATTCTTATTGAATTTCCAGGGCATTATGCATCGGCCCGCGCTTAGGGCTTTCCCGGGAAAGCGCCATTGTTCCCGGGGATATAAAAGAAAATTGCCTCTGCATCTTTTATTGTTCGCAGGCGGAGAGTGACGTAGCCGCGGAATCGGAATCGATCGGCGAACATTTCGTTCCATCCTTTTTGTTCGCGGAATCGAGGCGCTCGAGATAAGTGCAGGTGTTGCCAGTCACCAGTGAAGAGCAGCTCAATACGTGACGTTGATTGGGATAAAGTAATAGCTTTTAAATTTGGAAAATAATAGCTTTTACGAAATGTTACTTAAGCAAACAATTATGTCGGGCTTTGATAACTTAAATGGTGATTATCGTTTTCAGTGTATTATTTATATGACTTCGATAAATTTTTCGTCATCTTTAGATCTATTGTAAAATACACATTATACTATATTTATACCAAATATCCTGAGGCTTTTTAGTATAATTTTAGTACAAGTAATTATCGTCCACCTCAATACGGTTGTCCAATATATCTTGTTCTTTGTTATTTTTTTTTTACAAGAAAGTTAATTAATTGAAATAATTTAATAGGATGCGACACTGATGGTTAAAAACTCGAATTAGCATCAAGATTTTCTTTATTATAAAAACTTTCAATAAAATTTATTTTGAAATATTTTGTTTTTGCGAAATATTTGGAAAGTTTTTAAACGAATTTTCTGCTAGTGTTATGAATGAAGAAACTTAAAATTGGAATCAGATTTCCCTTTAAGAAGGAACGTACTATTTAGCAAGCTTTTCTTTTAAAAATTCATTTTGATTGTTTAAATAAAGAAAAATATAAATGTTCTTACGATTTCTTCTAGTAGACAATTCGTTATACTAATTAGTATTATATTTTATAACTAGAGCGTAAAGGATCTTTTAAAATTATTCAGTTTATTTTAAGGACTTATTTAGTTTTTAATTTTTAATTAAGATATATTTAATTTAGATCGATATTCTTAAACTGCACCTGATTTCCTACTGATTCATACGTCTTATAATTACTGAAGTTTTTTTTTAAAAGGTGATTTTGAAAAAGTATATTGTCTTATCTAAAAAATTAACTATTTTCATACTGTATACATTCTCTTATACTTTCAAATCTTTTTAAAAAAATTCCAGTTTTGCAACATCTCTGAGAAAGCATTCTGCTAATTCAGTTAACAGCGGCGTTTAATTGAAAGAGACAAACAAAAACTTCGAATTTCAGCACCGCTTATAATCATTTGATTTTACCTGAGATTGAAACATTCGCCTGGAACTAATTAATTTTCTAAGAATTCGTCGGCTATTTCACACCTCTACCCGCTACCGACTCGGTAAAATGTTTTTGAATTAATCAGATTAGTTGAAAACAGAATTGCGTTTCGTTGCAACAACATCGAAAACTATTTATCCAATGAAAAGGCACCCAACAAGGGACTACCTTATTTCGCGCGAATTCCTGCGCCGGTTAACGCCGTGTACCGAGCGATCCTTAATTACGATTGTCGACTCACTCGGAATTTTCAGCGGTAGCCCGGAGATAAGACGAAAACTTTGTACTCCGCTAACAAATTGCCAGCGGAGATATCGCGACGTTTCTCCGGCGGTTGCGCACTCCCGTGCATAAATGCGTTTCCAATGCTCCGATAGCGGATTGAAAATTCCATTTAAATTGCTTGCTTACGCGCTGGAACCGCCGGAAAAAACGGGATCTCTCGACGCGAAAAAAAGCAACGGCGCGCTCGATATTGAAAAATGTGACGGCGAGCGCGAATAAATTTGTCCCGCCGCGCGACGTCGTTTATTAATAACAGCGCCTCGGCCGCGCGGTTTCATAAATTCGGGAAAATAACGACGGTAATTTTATCGCTTCATCTTGTAAACGCGCTCGCCTACAGTTTCTCCGCGCGGTTATTCGCTGATTTTCCATTCCCGGCCCGCAGTTTTTGCGACGACTCGAAATGACCCGATATCTTTTTTCTCCGGCGAAAAGGGGCTGCGTAAAAATGTGCACACGCTCGCGGACCGACGTATCGTCGTTTAATGAAGTATAGATGTGCATACTTTTCTGGTGAACGGCGCTTATTAGTTTGCGCGCGCGTGTGCAAGCATCGAATCTCGACGGTCGTTTAGTCGCGAAATTGCGGCGGGACTCTGCGAAAAAAACATCAATTTTTGCGCTAATTTAATAGAAAAATAATGTTTATGCGCTGATAATAAATTCGACGATTTATGCACGAAAGCGATCGCGTAAATATTTGCTTCTGCGGCCGCGGTACCGAGGAGAGAGACGAGCGTGTGTCGTAAAACGTAATTTAATATTGAGATGCCACCCTCGAGCATAAAAGTGTACGAGCATCCGTGGGGCTATTAAGATTTAATAAACTCTCCTCGTTTCGTAAGCGCAATTTCATACCTTCAACAAAACGTTTTTTTTTACTTTTCATAAACAAACTCATAAACATACGTCACTTATCAGTAGCAAATACATACATATCCCAACGGTAACTGATGAGAATAACAACTTTGCTTGAAAAATCGAATTTTATAAAAATTTCGATTTTTTTCGTTTTTTATTTTATTTACGCGACGTTGCCCTTCTCCAGACTATACGAATCGATTACCGCTGGGTGTACGTGATCAACGTCACGCGCGTTTAGAACCGCTTCTGGATGGAAACTATAAACAGATACGACAAAATTTATACTTATGTTTGTTTACGTGGTTTAGATCATTATAATTTTATTACACGGTTACGTAAATTTAAGATAATTTTTATTTATTCTTGTAATTACGATTTACTATGATATTATCTCGAAAAATAAAAGAAAAACTGTTTTAGCAAGTTTCTAAATATAGTAAATTCTCAAATATAACGTTGATTTCAGCACGAATTAAACGTGAATAAATGGTGAATTTACTTAATTTTGTCTTTTAGTGAATGTAGAGTTTATAACGAACAAACACGACCATTTCAATTGTGTATTGGTAGTTGATAAGAGCATATCTACAGTTATTTTATTAGTTTAAATTGATGAGAAAATCAGGGTTAGGAATAGAAAAAAAAGTTTATCAACAAGAATATAGCCCCCCTTGGTAGATTTAGGTTCTTGTGAAAAATTTAAAAACAAAACATCAATGATGCTTTTGAGTTGCACTATTTTCGCATCTTTAACGACTAAAAATTTTCAAGCAACGTTACAATTTTTCACTAACGTTCCATAAGCATCAACCTCCACCTAAGTACACACCTATCTCTCTTTAAAAAAAGCTTTAAAACACGATTTCCAAGAAAACTCAAAAAATGAACTTAAATCCGCGTGCGGTACAGCCCCATAAATAAAATTGCAAGTTGAAATACGACCACGTACGCGCGCTACATCCCCGGCGGTATTCGCTCTCGCGATTCCAGGAAGAAGAGGCGCTTTTGCGTTTTCTACGCTCGGACGCGCATTGGAGAGCAGTAGAGCACGCGGTCGCTCGATTCCCTTTCACTGAGGCCTATAGAACGCAGTCTGTACGCTGCCGGCGGTATTATTATTACAGAAGCGGCTGGGTTTCTCCCCCCCTTCCTCCCGCCGGCGGCGAACTATGAGAGGCTGCGGTACTTGTCCACTTGTCGAGGCCCCGTCGTCCGCGTCATTATCGTAACGGATTCGACGAGGCTCGCGGCCAAACTCGTTTGCACCGAGAGAGGCCTCCCCCTCGGTTTCCGCGTCGGGCATTCTATCGCGAAATCTTATCGCGCGGCGTCACGCGGCGCGAGGTGTAGGTCAACGCGCTTGCGGGACGCGCCGGTGAATCGACGGACTGCGGCTCTTTGTTTCTTCTTCATCTTCTTTTCTTGAAGAGTATCGACGGTGAGTCGCTGGTCGTGCAGTACGTGGGACTGCGTATTGTGCAATGGCAGGAAGGTAATGACCGAGATTGGATGATATTTTCCTGTTTACTCCGAGGTGGTAATGAGGCAAGCACGCAGTTTATTCGCCTCTTACCTTGGTTAGTAAAGGAACTTGAACGAGGGATAAGA
>UXGC01000646.1:27223-54703 GCA_900480045.1 Eurytoma adleriae | reverse complement strand
CTCAGATACCGCAAAATATTATTTACCGTGACGCCACGATCATGCACAAATATAGATATGTGATATTACGTCAATGTCGCAGGCACAATGCCTCGTAGAGTATTTTTTAAATGTTTTACTCGACGTGTCTAATGCAATTTAGCATAGATAAAAACGAATATTGAAAAGTAATCGACAAGTATTTTTTCCTTTTTCAATTTAATAATTACTGACAAAGATATCGCACTTCGAAACTATTGCACAGTGTATACATTAGTGACATCAGTGTTGTTGTGAACTTTATCTCGAAGTATTATCTTTATAATAAATGCTAACATACAAAAGTTAACATGAAAAACGAAAAAGCACTCGTCGATTTTTTTTCTCAGAAAGACCCAACTTGGTTCACAAATTTACTGATAACACTTACATTAGGTGCGTTGAACCGCATCGACATTAATTCAAGTGTCTGAAAAAACACAGTGCCGGTAATTTGTACAAGTCGTCCAGCTTCGCGCGCACCATCGCCGCTGGAAATGTACCCGTGCATTAAAGTTAATCGCGACTGATCAATCCGCGGCCCGACGCGCGAGCTCTCGAAAATCGAACATACAATAGTCGTGAGAAAGGCGCGGGAAGACGGGGGAGGCACACGAGTCCCGTTATACGAGCGCGAAAAAAAATTAAAACGAGGATATCGCCTCGAATTTATGCAAACAAAGTCCCGACGGCACCTGCGCTCTCTCTCTTCCGGAGGAGCAATTGTTCGGTCGCCGGGGGGAGAAGGAAGCCAATTAGGAGGCTAATTTAATCGCGAAACCCGTTTCACCGGCGTCCGAGAGGCTGACGGGACAGAAGAGGCTGCGGATAAGACGGGGACCACCGTGCCGATTTTTGTTTTCGACCCTATTGTTCGCGAGTTTTCCCGATAAGCGGGAAGTCGCCTTTTCTTGCGCGCGGAAATTACAGGTGCGCGCGACAAGCGGTGACGCGCGCGCGTTACGAAACGCGCCGATAAGAGCTTTTTGACGAAAGCGCGCGCCTTATCGGCGGAAACGCTTTGGAAAGAGGCTTTGACGCGCGAAAAGGAGACTGACGCGAGCTCGAAAATTGACCACTTCCGCGAGCGCGCGAGATGTATTGTGCGCGCGCTGGCGAAAAAGGTGTTTACGCCTGATTGTCACGGTGTTTAACCCCCATCAATTCGTACCAAGGAGATTCCAGTGGAATGCGGATGAACGAACTTGTTTACTTTTTAGGACTTCAGGAGTTTGCGATTAAAGAACAGTATTAATCACGTTATTTAAAAAACTGAATTAAAGAAAGGAAAATTGAAATATAGTTATGGAATTAATGCATTACCTTAAGAGGTGAATAGGACATGTTCAGAAATCAACCTTATCAGAAACGATATTTTATTTTCAAACGAATCACTATTATAAATGTACCACTAAATAATACTCGAGATAATCAGTTTTGCAAATGCTACTTCGAACTTTATTATCGGACCTGGTCTTGATCTTGAAAAAGAATGAAATTTGCTTTTCTTTCCGATTGAGATTAAAATATGCAAAAAGTACGTCTCGTTGCTCGGGTTTACGAAAAAAAACAAATATCCGTCAATTTCAAATAATTGCACTGATAAGAAAAATGTTTTGAAAACTTTATAAATTCAACGCTTAATTTAATTTGCACAATAAATTAGTGACAAAATTGTTCTTTATTATTTGTAAACACTCTCTTCAAGAAAAAAATGATCCAAATATCAAGCGACTACGCACCTACATCATGTCACTGTCATACTTAAAAATCAATCCAAGTGGCCGTCGTCTTGATGTCTAATATGTAAATACGGTCGTGTCGAGGAAAAGAAACAAAAATAAAGGCCTGAACTGGATCTTGGCCACGACAACTACCTTTAACCAAAGTCCCCGGGCTGTCCGCCGAGTGAAATCTTGCTCTCTCTCTCTCTCTCTCTCTCTCTCTCTCTCTCAAGCGCGCGCGCGCGAGAAAGGCACAGACGGAGATAGATGAGTACGTGGATGTGTACACAGAGTTGCCTTGGGTGCTCTACCATAGCCTATCAGCACAATCGCTATCTGACTCTCCGCTTCTCTCCTCTCAAATTAGTCTAATTATTCTACTGGACCTCGCGTTTCCTGTCCGCTCTCGTACTGTCATTCGGGAGCTGGACTATTGTTTCGCGGTCTGAAAAAGCTCGATGAAACGCAGTTTCATGGAGGATTGATTTAGATGGAATTTGAGAATTTAAAAATGGGGTGTATAATTGAGTATTTTAAAATAGCTTATGGGAGTATACAACTTAAAATTCCTAATTCTTAATTCCTCATGGAAACGCATCTTAACTGTTTTTCTTTTTCCCGAAAGAAATACCAGTACGCCGACCATGGGAAAGCTTTAAAAAATCGGTATCGTTCTGTATCATTGAATTTTTTATAATTGCGCCTAACAATAAAAAAAATTGACCGGTACTAAAACGACCACTGACTACCGATTTTTCAGAATGCCCGCGCAACCCGCAGAATGCAGATCTCGGCGCCGAAATAAAAAAGTGAAACACTTCGGCGCGGAGCTTACCTAATTTAAATAAGATTTATATAACGCTTATGTATGACGGATACAGCAGGTATTCGCGGCTAAGAGGCGTAATTGATTAAGACACGATTTACCCAATCGGGGAAACGCGCTCGAGTACATACCGCACCTGAAAATTTTAATAGCACTTTCAAAAGCGCGCAAAAGAAAAAACAAGAAGCGGATCAATCGAGAGAGCAGCGCGCTCGAAAGCTACCCGGGATTTTTCCCGCGCAACAAACAAAAAAAGAGCACGAAATGAGTTTTCTCCGCGGCGCATAATGAACGATCCCCGGCCGCCTAATCGCCGGTCGAGCGTCCATTTATCCGTGCCTCGTTATTCAATCGCGTCCTTACGCAGATAAGAGCCCGGCCGCTGCCCCTGGGCAAGGCCTCGTTATTAAGCGGCCGCCGCAATTTGCTTGATAACGATCTGGAATCGCGGCGCGAGCCTCAAAAGCGCGCGGCTCTAAATTTCCAGCTACCGTCCTTTTTTTTCCCCGCATTATCGCCGCTCGAAATTGGCCGGGTGCCGTTGGGCAACGATCGCTTTATAAGCGCTCCCGTTCGATTCTTGAGATTAGAAAAATTTTGGGCAGCCGTGGAAAAATTTCGCCGCGTTTAATTTGAATTGTGAAGGCTGCCGAAGTATTTTTGAGCGGTTGGGTGCGTTATAAAGTTGTTTGATGACTGCAGTTTGTTGGAACGCACGACTCGAGCTGCACGTTCGAAATTTTAATTTTCGAATTTTAATAAAATGTCACGCTGTGTCATGACGTTTAGATGGACGGTGGTAGGATTGATTAGCTCGAATTAAAAGGCACTCGTGATTCATCGGCACTTAACTTTCTCCGGTTTAACTGTAATGCTTCGACCCATTAATTATTCGTGCTAATTATATTTTAATACTACAATTTCGTTATCTCTTATTTACTTTTATCTATCAATAACCAGAACTGATTTAACGTACAAAAATTTTAAAAAATTTTAAAGATTTAAAATTTGAAAACATCTCTAGTAGAAATACCTAGGGATTTGATAGGATTTTGTGCCACTCTTATACATGGGGCCTTACGGAAAATATAGGATTCTGGTAGGGATTTGATCAGGAGCAGTGGGACATATCCCCATCTGATTTATACTAGGGATAGAATAGAAAATCGTAACACGACGTCTCATCTTCAATTTTAAAAATCAGTTAAAAGATCTATTTAAAAAGAAACATAGACGTTGTATACAGGTGGAATTACAAAAGTTTTCTAATTATTAAGAAGAGGCGAAAAAAGACTAGATCAGAAATATCACAATTCCCGATCATCAGCACGGAGAGACACTCGCACTCGTGACCGATCGCCGCTCTCCGTTCGAGTGGCGCTTTCTATGCGCTCCGAGACCCGCGACGACAAATTGCGATGTCTCGCGATACCCTTGGCGATAGGTCCAGCGATCCTTCAGAATCGGCGATACTTTCAATTTTACACTACAATTTAATACTTAAGTTTTGAGTTTTTTTGTCTAAGTCTAATTAAGATAGTTTCTTATAGGACTTGGAACAAAAAATTCAAATCCGATGTCAAAAGATGATTCAAGCCAAGAAAAACGGGTTCAAAGGGATACAAATTTGTCGAATAAAACAAAAACGTACTTTAAAAATTACTCCTTTAACAACAGATTACACGACCATCCCTTTAAGACTTACAAGGAGCTTTAATCTAGTGGTTAGTCGGTATAAACACCCGATTGAATTCAAAATTAATTCATTAACGGCGCCAAAATTCAAAAAGGTTTGATATGAATTTAGCATTTGAATTAGAGAATTGTTTGATCGTTTAAATAGAATAATGAAATAATCATTAAATTTTAAAATTTTCCAATTTCTCTAAAATTTATATATTAAATAATTTTGTTAATAAATTCCCTTCTAACTCAAAAAAGCCATTTTCCAACGTCAAAAATTAAAATGCATCTTAACCTGTAACCGTCTGTCACTTAATCTAATATGTTTTGATAGAAAATATAAATTTAATTAAAAGATGTACTCTACTGAAGAAGTAAGAATTGGTTAATAAATGATTATTTTATAAAAAAATAATTTTTTATCTTCCTTATTTATTTTTTTTTTTACCTAGTGCATTAAATTTGGCTAGTTTGAGAAGAAAAACAGTATCCACCGCGCAGCTAAGGAAAATCTCGCGACGAAGAAAATCGGCGCTCCTACTATCTTTCCGTTCCGGCGCGATAAATTAATTCCCCCGTCCGATCAATTTCGCGACGCGAATGTAGTACACGGCGCGCGAGCGATCGATCTCGCGCGGGCCAGCGAAACAAGTCGTCACGTCGCGCGGTGCTTTATCTGCGCGCGCGGCCGAATTTACGAGTGGTAGCGGGAAATCGGCGAAAAGCCGGCGGGATATTCCATATTCGAGTGTTCGCCTCTGTTATCGCAGGAAGCTGCGCGCTCCGTGACGACGACCAGCTTTACGAGCGAAAATCTAGCTGCTTCACAGACATCGCAGGAGGACGCCTCGGCGACTTGTAACGAAATTTATTGAAATACTTGGAAACTTATAGGAGAGTACAGTTTGAGAGTAGACTTCGGTGAAATATTTATGAAACTTGAGGGAAAAATTCATTTTGGATAAAAGCTGGTAAAGTAAATATTGAGAATTGATGCTACATCAAACTCTCTAAATAAAGAATAGTAGTGAAAAATTAAAAAACACACTTTATTTGAATGGAAAATCACACTTTTTCAGAAAAAAATGAGCCACTCGAACTTCGATTGGCTCAGTTTTCACTAGAAACAAGTAGTTTTCACTCTTCTATATTTTGAAAGGCATTGTGATGTGCATTTTTTTTATAAAAAATAACGGTACTTTAATATATCAATGGTTTCGATGAATAAGAAACTGTGCGACTTAATTTATGGTCGATAAAAACAGGTGTCAATATGAAGCCTTTTTTAATCAAATCTTATTTTTTACGATGTAGCCAATACATTATTAATGTAACTTTTACGTTTGTCCATCCTTCTTCAGAGCGACTGACGAAAAATCAATTGTTTTTAAACGATCGGCGGCGATTTGTGCAACCGATCGATCGGTTGATTGAGAAATTTACGAGATACACGGACTCAGATGTATTTATATATTAAATCGGGCCATGCCTCGATACATTTTTTTTAATCTCCAACTAAAATTGATCGGATCTGGATTCGGCAATCGGCTGGAACGCAGCGGTAGCGATAGTAGTTTTGGCACGCGCTTAAAATTAGGAATAAGCAGCCGTTACATAATCGCACCTCCCAACTTGTGTATATATACTTTAAGTTATTAATTTATCGCTACTCGCTCTGAGATCGTGGTTCCGCTCGATTTTCAGTTATTGCGCCGAGATCATTATTTCACTTCTGTCGATTTCTGCCTTCGCCGCGATCTTTTTCGACGCATTACGCAACCCCCCGAGCTCGGAAAATTAAGTTTTTCTGTCGGCGATATATGCGCCTTGCATATTTTACCGGAGAGTCGAGCTCGAGAAACTCGTGATACTCCAATAAACGGAGTTGTAAAAATGCCGTAAAGATCAATGTTATGAGCGCTGAATAAACAAATTTCTGGATTTGTAGAAAATACAGCGTTTTCACAACCGTGGCATACCGGTTGATTTTTTACGATTTCAATGCAAGTTGCCGTGTGCGATCTTATCTCAAGAGGTTTTGAGCGCAACGAAATTTTCACTCGCGAGAAATCAAAACGATCGTCTAAAATTTGTACTACTCAATGTAATGATATTAACAATATCTTTAGCTATCATTAAAGCACCACTTTGTGAGATAATGACCGTTAACAAATTGAATTTTTTTTACTTTGAAATAAATTAATTTTATCGGATTGATAAGTGAGAGGCTTTTTAATAATACTTATCATTAAACATACCAAAATTCTGTTTCTTTTTTTGTAGATAAAATGTAACAAATTTGTAATAATAAGGAAAATATTCTTGAAATAATTTGCTCTACAAATCGAATTTACCAGCACAGTTCTATCAAAAAATGTGTTAAGTTAAAAATACAGCATTTATATTTGCACTTTTCGATTTTATCTACAAAATTACTGCTAGCGTAACTATTTCCGATGACAAGGTTACCCGATAAACTTGCTCATAAAAATATAACCGCTGATGTTAAAGAATTGCGATAATTTATTTTAAGCTTTTATTTCAATGGCTCTTTTCGTATGAGGAGCGAAATATACATAAGTCAGTTCTGCTCACTATTATTATTTACATAATGCAAACAATAAAATTGATTATAGTTGTAAACTGACTATTTTTTCAATTACGTAAAGCAAAAATAATTTAGCGTGCAGTAATGAAAGTAACGAAAAAAACGTTAATCGTCACCAAACAACATACTGGAATAAAATCAGAAACCCACAAAAGACCATATTTAGGGCTTATTAAAAATAATTTCGTCTACTCTAACGACCTGTAATTGGCTATCTAAAAGACAAGCTCGAAATTAAGGAACCCCCCAGAAACTTTGAGTGGTAAAACTTTTATAACTTGTTAAAGATCATAAAGCGAAGCTCGCTCGGTATTATACTTTAAAATTTACCATTTTTCACCGCTGCGTTATTGTAATTACGTGAGTAAGGAACGAAAATTTATTACGCGTTTCTCAAAGTTGCTTGAAAATTCTCATTAAGAAACAAAGGAATCTCACTTATACTTATAAAAAAAATTCCCGCTTCCACGATTATAAATTTCGTCCCGAATTAAGCTCAATTTGTAGGCGCTAATCCCATTAAAAAAGAATACACCCAATTACTCTTGCATTTTCGGGCTCTTTATTAATTCACCGGGCGATTGTTAATACGCGTTCGACCCCACTGCGATGCACCTTACGAGCGATTAAAATTCACGAAAAAAAAGAAAAGGAAGAGAGAGAAAAAATTGAAATTCCACAGACGTGCTCGAGTGCGTGAAACGCGAATCGCGCGGTATTCCGTATTTCTCACATTAAGGTAGTTCTTGGGTATAAAGCGAATTATTCAAGACTTGCATGGAAATTTCAGCTAAATTAATTTATTGAATAATAAAACTATCTGTGCAAGATAAGATTGATTGACACAGTTCTTGAGAAATACTAATTTAAAATATGCATTTTAACATGGGATCTATTTATATGCGAATTTAAAAAATAAGATACATAACCAAAGTTGATTGTACAATATTTCGAATTCACTTTGACAGTCTATGTGAGATCCACCTCATTGATTCTTGGTTTATGTCCAAATTCTAAAAATAATAGGCGAATAAATGTTAAAATAAAAAAGTAAAAGGGTCTCTTTCTTCAATTTCACAAATTTTGTTTTTGCACTTAAAGATCTACACGCGGTGAAAATTCTAGTAAAAATTGATATTCCCTTTAGAAAAGTAGTCACAAACTGGCATTTGTTAAAAAATTACTAGATACACATAAAATTTTCCATAAAAATAATAAATTACGCTAGAATTGCTATTGTAAATTTTACTCAGTGTACCTTAACCCTTCGATTCCCTGTATTTCACATGACTAACATCAGATGTACACGTTTACTTCAAGTTTCCAATACTCTATATATCAAATATTGAACTATTTAAAGAATATTTTCATTTAAAAAATTATAAGTAAGTAAAAGAAAACAAATTAATCGTTTCCCTTCTAAAATAGTATTAATTAACGAAATAAGAGTGAAACTAATTCGAGGATCAAAGGATTAAAGCCCGAGAGCGTCCCAATTATGACAGCAGCGATGCATTTCGCGGAAGTCTCCGACTGAGGACGTAAAAAAAAAAGTCGGAGCCTGCACGCACGAGCGGCGCTCTTTTCTTTCGCCGTCCGCGCCGAGCCGCGCTCGCTTTTCACTCGGTGCGGGTTTCGTCACCGCGCGCGACCACAGCCGAACAGCTGATCGCTCGGCAGACACTTGCTAGACGGCGAAGTTTAGAACGCGCTCGTACACACACTGCTGCGTACTGTTATTTCTTGGTTTCACACTCGGTGATTTTTCCTTCTACGGCGGGTCGCGCTTTTGTAAACACTTGTCCACAAATGCGCGCTGCAAAAAGGTAGCTTATTGTCGGGGATAGTGGGTTTTAAGTTTGATGCAGTATTTGTTCGTTGAGTAATCTCATTTCTTAAACAAAATGGTCTAAACTTAGTTTCGATTTTTTATTGTGCCTTTAGAGTGCATTTACTTGGTCCTGACGCTACCGATCTAGATCACGAGCCTATTAAAAATAACAATTTTTGTAAACAAATTTTTCTTTAAAAATGATAGAATTGAAACATCATTTATTGTTTCTATCTATAAATTAACAAAATACATTTTAATAAATTTCAATTTTTATTATTGTGTTTGACAAACTACACTGAAAAAGTGGATTGAGAAATCTTACTAATTTTT
Source organism: Eurytoma adleriae (assembly GCA_900480045.1). NCBI lineage: Eukaryota > Metazoa > Arthropoda > Insecta > Hymenoptera > Eurytomidae > Eurytoma > Eurytoma adleriae. The sequence goes on along the minus strand of UXGC01000646.1, from coordinate 45,680 downwards.
TCTTAGCAATGGTGTTACCTAGTCGATTTAAGTAGTTTGGTCACTTTTAAAGTGGACAAACTTAAAATTTAAAAAATTAGCTAATTTAGTGGTCCTAAACCTTTTTTAACCAATAGTTAATATTATCAACTTAAGCTAACTATATGCATATTTGAATTACCATGTCAATCGCATTTATACGCACACATAATATTATGAATGTAATGAGGTCTGTTACGTTTGTGATAGATATGTTTAACTACACGTGGATCAGTGAGTTTACGCGTCACCTCAGTAACTGTGGATCATTTAACTACACTCTTAAGTAAAATTTATTTCTTTTAAAAGTCGCAAATAACGATTTTTACTAAACAGTTTTATAATATTACGTAATGAACTTTTTACGTAATTTAAATTTACATTTAAATTTACATGAAATCTTTTGTTACATAAAATACCGTTGATTAAAAGTTTCAATTTTTTTACTCTTTATTAAATTCAGTACCGATCGATAAACTACACTGTCTCCTCGATTGCATGCAAATTCAAAACTAATTAAAGGTGTTGCAACGAATAAAGAAAAGTTTAATTTTGCAACAGACATGACAGCCGCAAAATAGAAATTGCTTATCGCCAAGGAAATCTGAATAGATTCCCAATGCATTCTGTGAGGTAGGCGATGTGCAAAGTCACAGCTTTATCTATGAAAAGGTGGGAAAAATCGAGAGAAAGTTTATTGAATAATGCGAGAAATGTATCCCCGTGCTTTAAGTAGAATAAGTCGACTATCGCGGGACACGCAGCTCCGATACACACTTTGCCTTATTTAATCAGCTTTCACAAACATACAAGTTCTATTGTCAAAATTCTAATTGCTACGTAAATAAAAGAGGTCGAAATTTTATTTACTCAAGTAACATGTATTGAGAACAGTTTAAATAAGTACGTGTATATAAAGATATTGATATACTTAATGTTTCGCCAATTCAATTGGGACACGTCATGCATTACAATTGCAGAACAGGTATTCTTACCTCCAAGGTTCGATTTATCGAATTAGTTAGTAAGATGATTCTTTTAAGTAAGTCAATTCTATCTAACAAAAAATACCTACCAAACAGTTGTGAAACAGGTTAAAAATATTTGCGTTAAAGATCTACTGAATAAAGCGGAAGAAGCACCACCTGTTTGATTACAACATGTTTTTCCGCAATATTGCCCAATAGCACACTACCTTTTAAAAAACGCTGGAGACATTACAATAATATAGACTTTTTGGGAGTTTCTTTAAAATTAAAAAATTGTTAAAAATGTTGTCAAAGTGTGTTTACAATATTCTTTTTTGAGCACTATTCACAAAATTCTACTATATAGAATTTCATTAGAAATAATTTTATTCTAAATATTTGCGTAGTCGTCTGGAGTAATTAAAAATCTTAGGTATAATAATTGTTCAGTCAATATTTTACACTAATATCTACGGAACAACTAGTAAAAGTCGCCTTGTCCTTTCTACTAAGTTTATCTTTTTTTGCAAACTTTAGTTATACTCACTCGGTTAACAGGCAGCGACAAAAGCGCGAATTTCAAGCGGTTACACGCCCGCCAATTATTCATCCTCGTAAATTTGTCAACCACACCGGTTATTAAACTGCGCTCAATCAAGGGGCCGATAAAGCGCTCGCCGGAGGCCTTTTAACTCATCCTTAAATCCTCTCACGCCGACGAAAAATCCCCGCAAAAGTGAGGCAATTTCGTTCAATTATCCGCGCACTAAATCACCGACGCACACCCGCGCCGCTCCCCCCAAACGCCCGCCTCCATTAACACATCGTCGCGGCGAGCAAATAATTCCCGCGGATACTGAAGTCACTGGCCGACAGCCGGAAGCCAGCATAACAGAACAAAAAGGGAAGGCAGGTGTTAAATATTATGTTATTTTGTTTGATTTAGCTTAAGTATGAATTTTTCGAGCCTTCTCTCAATAAAAAGAACAGACCATTTTAAAAAGCAAATTCATTTCCTTAAAGCTGTTTCTACAGATACTCATGAAAGTAAAACAAACTTGACATTTTACGGCAAAATCTACTGTATAAAATATAGAATCTATACTGTTTATTTTTTTCGAATGCTATTTAGTATTTTTTGAAAGAAAATATTACTTATTGTTTCTTAAAAAAATGGTGCCAAAAATTTAAAAAATTTGAAAATGTTTCTTCGAACACTACAAATCTATGCAGTAGGCATTTTATTTTAAACTGAAAAATGCAAATTGGTGACTAGTTTATTTAAGTAAATAAAAACAAAAATTATATATTTTTAATAATATAATTAGTTTCAAAAGAAGTGAAATTCTAGACTCAAAATTGCTTTTTTTATTTGCCGTCTTTTAAGATACTTTAATGAAAAAATCCGAGGGGCAAATTTAAAAAAATAAAATCAGTGTGCGAATTAGCGTTAGTAAATTAAAAAGTAGAAGTCCAAAATATTCAAACATATAAGTATCTTTTTTAAAATGCGCTTCGCGCGGTCAAATTTTTTATATTTATATACCTTTATGATGTATTACAAATTGAATTTTTGAGGTTACACAATTCATATCTTTGTGAATGTTGGCGCTATTCAATCGGATATACTCATGAAACAATCAAGTCGCTAAATTTTTAAACGTTTCACAACACCTGCCATCGTTTTTCTAAGAGAGGATCATCAAGGTACAAAAAAATTGAACGTGCGAAGCACAACGGATTCTGCTAGTCTGCATTGATGCCAGGAACTCGACAGAGGGAAACGTGGGCACGGGAGAACGTCGGGACGGGAAAGTTCGGCGGTCGATAAATCATCCGCGAGTTCGAGAGGTGCGTGCGACGGGACACTTTCTACGCGCGCGAGCGGCTCGGAAGGGGGGGACAAGTGTCAAGTGCTTCCCCGCAGCGGCGCTTTGACGCGCGCGCAAGATAATTGCACGTTACGCGGAGAGCGCGGAAGGTCAGGGCCCGATAAATCCCGCCATTGATGAACGCGGAAAGAGCGCCGGGGAGGCTTGCTCAACGCAATATTCCCATTCGCCGAAGAGATTTCTTTTTCTCCGTGAAATGCGTTTTTATCTTTTTTTTCGCGCGCGCTATTTTTAGAAGATACACGATATTGGCTATTAATATACATTTTTAGTTGCTGCAACGGGATAGGTTGCGAAACGTCAGCATCGCTAAAATGAGCAGTTACTTATGCAAATGGACTCGTGGAAAATACATTGCACTTTACTATCTTTTTGAATAATAGAGAGCTTGGCTAATGGCACAAAAGTGAAAAATCGTGTCTACGAATATTACCGGAGTTAATTAAAATTTGGTGAAAGCAACGAGTTAATGAGGGGAATTCTTGTAAAAAAAAAAACGAAAAAACTAATCTAATTAGATGGAGAAAAATACGGTGAAGACAAGCACCACAAAACGCACGTAACGATCCACACTAAAAAAAACGTTGAAGGCATAGAAAGCGTACAGCTTCATTCATATTTCTTCCATTGGGTTGAAACGGGTAGAAACGTCGGAACCTGAAAACCGGTGGAAAAATCGATTTTCCGTGAGAAAGCCGCGCAAAAACAAAGCGACGATTAACATTTTTTTCGCGGCACCGCCGAAAATAAAAATTCACCGCCGCAACTAGAACATCCGACGCCGCGGCTTTCGGCTCGCCGACACACTGGAATTCACGTTTTTTCGGACGGTGCTAATTAGAGCGCGTGAAAGTGCCCGGTGAATAAAAAAAAACACAAGAGAATCATAAGCCCGCGGAGATAGGATACGACACAAAGGCGGCGAGCGGAAGTACAAAAACGCGGGGGAAAAAGCACATCGGGCTATTTAACGGCGCGAGATGACGTAGTCGATGTATGCAAATTTGCCTTCGATTTCAATGGGACGCCGAGCGGTGCGCTACGTTTGAAATTCCAAAAAGTAAAAGAAGAAGAAAAGGAAAAGGTGAGCGCGCGGCGCCCGAGCTGCAGGTGGAATGCGCGTTTGAATGAATCGACGGGGTAAAAATCGAAAGGTTATGATGCATTCAACGGGAAACCCGGCGGGCGCACAATGAACTCGTAAAATTACTTTCGTACGGCCGGGTAAATAATTTGCGAGAGCTTTGTGTATTTATGAATACCGAATGCTTTTCTCCGGCTGGAAATTAAGTTGCCGTATAAATTCAGCCAATTTTATTTAGTGCCTAGGATACTTTCTAAAATGATAAAGACAAGAAAGATCGAGTTAAGCTATCGCGGCTGTAGGTGTACGGGATTAAAGGGGGCTGTGTTGAAGCCTAAATAATTATTAAGTATTGATGTATGGCTTTTATATTGTTGTAATAAAAACGATTAAATGATTTTATTACTCTTTTTATAAAATATAAGATGATAAAGTAATTTCAGAATATATCGATACTTTAATTTTATTCATGATGTTAATAAATAATTCATGACCTGTAGCTTCTCTGAAAATCTGTTCATCCGATGGCTCTAAAATTCTTGGGATGTCTTCTTACAAGTAATTTCGATAGATTTATCGAAGAAAGAAGCAAAAAGGTACTATATTCATGGTAATTACTCAAAAACAAAGGAATTTTTTTATTTTTGTTTTTAAAAAACGAACTTGATGTAATTAACAAATCTGTCTTTAAAATAATTGTAATAGATATCTATTTCTACAGACTAGACTGCAGGGAATTATTTTAAGAAAAAATCTTAAAAATGTTAGACCTGTACAATGAATAGATTATCAGAAAAGCTACGGATTATCAATTTTGTATCAACATGAATGTTCAAAGAAAGATAGTAAATTTCAAATAAGTATTAAAGGTTTATAAAACTTATCTTTTCAACACAACCATTAAATTAAAAAAAATCATCCCACTGTTATATAGTCCTTTCTACCAAGACACAAAGCGTGTAATTATTTTCATTCTGTTCATTAAGAATTTTTGACGAGATAAATAGCGTGCACTTTATAGCATTTTCTTTTCGACACTTGCACAATCGAACTTAATTATTAACATACAATCATAACCGTACAATGAAACGTCTAAACATCGAATCTAAAACCAACCTACTCTCGAAAGTTGCAAATACATCTTAATCACCTACGAAATTGACGATTATCGCGAGCAACAAAAAAAGTCAAACAATAAACAAGTTAAAAAGGGAAAAGCGAGGCGGTTTAAAACAGACGGGGAGAAGGGGGTAAGGAATCTCGGCGCTCGGAGCTGCAATTCGAAAAAAAAGAAAAGAAAGAGAGAAGGAAGCCGCTCGCGCGCGCACTCGCTGCAAAAGGCCTTGACCCGTAGACTCGACTCGGCGTAACCGTACATACCGCAATCCGCGCGCTCCGCGCCAGAGAATCCCTAGTGCTCTCCGTCTCTCTCTCTCTCTCTCTCTCTCTCTCTCTCTCTCTCTCTCTCTCCCTCTCTCTCTCGCGCTCATCGGCCAAGTCAAAGGACGCGGCCGCCTGAATCAGCCGTCGTGGAATGCCAGAACCGTTGTTCGTACAGTCGGCCGAGGCGCAAGAGAGAGAAGTGTATACATAGTGGGGAGGGCACAACTTTATCCTCGCGGCTGATAATCGGGTCATTGCACACGCGGTTTAGCCTCCCCCGGAAAACCGCGGCGTGTGCACGTTGCACAGTCGCGAAGAAAAGGCTTCCCTCTTGCGCTTCTTTTTTTTTTCGGGGCGCCGGGAAGGGGGGTGGGAGCGACGCTCGCGGTCTCGCGATTTATTTCATGAATAATGAAACGAGAGGAGGCGCGAGAGCCGGGCGATTTAAAAAGTCGACGGCGGCGGAGGTTCGCTCGCACGGTGATTTTCAAGATTTTTTTTTTCCGTTTCTTTTCAAGCCGCGCGCGCGCGCGGCTTTTGTCTCGCGGCGGCGCCTCTCGCGCGCACGCGAGTTTCGTTATTAATGAGCGGTTATTGAGTCGTGAACGCCGATGTACGAAGACTTTTGAAAGCGTTTTCTTTTGTGTTTTGAAATTTCGTGCCCACCCGGCGAGTTTTATTATCTCGCGACCAGGAAAATCGAGAGTTCCCTTCCCCTCTCGTTGGCGCGTGCGATTGCACGCGGGTGATTTTCTGAAAATGCATTTTTTTCGCGTAAACTCTAAAGATTAAGACTTGTATTTTTTTGATAAAGTGAAATTTTTGAAAAAATACAACTTTATTTACATTAGCACGGGAGAAGAATCGTAAATTGCGAGATGTCAGCCCTTTACAGTGGAAAAGAGGTATTTACGCGAAAAATATTGCGCTTTTTCAGAAAATTATCCATATATACGTGAATGGGGATCTATCACGCGATTTTTTCCCCCTCCTGATGGTCGCTTAAAAATTGCGAGCCAGGCGCGATTGCGACATCGGCGTAACGCAAGCGCGGGGGATCGAGTTTCGATTATTATTTCGTATAGTGTTAGGATTTTGCTTGGGTGCTTTGAACCTTTTCCGCCCGTTAGACGGACAGAAAAGCGACGATTTAATTTATTTGTTCTCTGAACAGGATTTAGATGGCCTTTAACAAGTGTTAAAATTCAAGGTGGAACTCGAAATGCGATATGTGAAAACTTGAAATGCGATACCTAGGATATTCACAAGCACTTTGCATATAAAGGATATGGATCTTTAAATATCATTTTTACAAAAAAAATCTTTCGAATTTATCTCCTTTGTTTAATGAAGCCGAAAATTTTATTGAACATTGGAATCATTTACATCGCGCATTTCATTCAACAAGTACTCATTCAAATTAAACCGCAGTCAGACCTTGTTACAGTGCGTAAAAGTAACTGTTACGCTGTATAAAGCCAGGTAGACTCTGAGTCTGAAATATTTCCCTCCATCAGATCTGCCGGCAAGTAATAGGCATGGGCACTATTTACAGGATTCATCATTGATTTAAAAAAAAAATCATGTAATCGTAAAAAAATCGATTGTATTCTTGTAATCATTGAATAAAATATCACTAAAATTATAATGAATGTTAAAAGATTTCTGAATTTATATATGATAATCTTTGTTCGCATTAAAATCGGTGAAAATGAGCTGAGATTTTCTCCGAACTACGGTAACTTTCTCCCCGGTTACAATTAATTTTTATTGTTATGAAGTAATAGTCATCATCGCGGCTCAGGCAGCGATTATTTCACTGGGCAAGATTGCCGTGCCTTAGACAAGGAAGCAGTGGACAGCAATGAGAGCATTTAAATTCCGACGATTCGATCTGACGCAGGCGCCGATTTTTAAGTGGGCTCGGATAATTTTTCGAGCGAATTCCGCAACGATTTCTCGGGGGGAAAGTGAAGCCGTCAAACTCGAATAAATCATCGCGCGGACAAAACCAAACATCGGGAGGAATAAAAAAATCTTTCAAAGCACGAGTCACGTTGAGTGTCACTTTCGAAAGCGAGGAACCGACGGAGAGATGCGAGCTTAACCCTTTAACGAGTACAATCTGACAATTACACTAAATAGGTTTTGTAGTACCTTTGTTTTGAAGATTGCCGATGAGAGAATAAAGTAAACGTTTAAAAAATTTAAATCATAAAGTTAAATTACTGATATAACTTTCGATTTTGTGAAACCAATAATTATATTCTTTGATATTCAAATTTGAATTTGAGAAAGTAAATTTTATCTTTTTTTCTTCAAAAATTGCTAATGCTAGAGCTCAAGCGACCATAATAAAAAAATCATAATTTAAAAATCAAGGAAAAAGATTAATTCGAATTTAATCGTTATTTCTTATGGTATTAAAATGTTTCTAACCTTTGAAGAAAAAAAAATTTGTTCTCTGCTTTCCATTTCTTTTTTGTTGAAATTTCTACATTTTATAGATGAGTCACAGTCAAAATCAAACATCAAATACAAAATTTGTGTCTGTACGTTCAAAATAAATCTTTGAAGACCTGCGGCTTTAAAAATTTTGAGTAAACATTCCCCAAAGTTTCATAAGACTCTCAGGTCCTCTCCTAGAAAGCCTGATGAATAAGTATAGTTATATAGCTAAAATATAACAGATTTTTGTAAAATGATATTCTAAAAAATATACATGTTTCAACACAAAAATCCTAAGTCCCAACAAAAAAATCTTTATCTTTTATTGTAAATTCCATAAAAATAGTACATTACGTAACTACTGCGCAAAGCAAGCGATTCTCGCACGAGTCGTGTTTGTGTAGTTACGTGAGATATTTTTTAACACGTGTGCGTAAAATTTAATAATAGCCCAAATTGTGTATAAATCGATTATTGGTCAATCGTGCGTAAAGCAGATGCTATAGCAGATGAGTGTCACTGAGTGTGTAAAGCAATCTGCTTTACGCACGCTACGTCCAAAGTGCGAGAATCTTGTGCTTTACACACTTAGAAGAAGTTTGAAAACTGCAGTTTTACGCATGGAGTGTGAAAAAGATACATTGCACTTCCACCGCCCGCTAAAAAGGTACGGGTCATCCGAACTCCGGAACCACCCCGAAAGCACCTCCGCTCGGATTACGTAAAGCCAGCGTGAAAAATCCATCATCCGTCTTGCGATTCGCGCGCGTTTTCTCAATTAACGCGCCTCGTTATCGATCAATCGGCCGCGCTCGGAAGCGATCGTACTTTTCGCCGTCATCAATTTTAAAAGTTGGAGCGCGTACCGATTTTCCCTCGATATAATCCGCTCGTCGCCGGTCAGTCATTAGCCTTTACGTAAGGCGACTTCCTGCTCCGGCGAAACAGATTCGACAGAGCCGCGCGGATGCGCGCCGATGCAGTCGTTGAGCTCCTCGCGTTTTCCCTTTTTTTTTAACGCTCCGCATACCTCGTCGTTGGACTGTTCTTTTTTTACTTGCCGAGGAATAATTAGACTCGGGCGGTGATTTGTTTAGCGAGTTTTCAGAGTCTAGAACATGAATTTGTGAATTTCTTTTTACATAAATGTTATTGTAGATTTTTCTGATGTTTTTGCTAGTGGCGATGAATAAAAAAGTATTAATAATTTATGAAAACTACTACGTGCGATTATTATATTTTTTATGTTTTTATTCAATAGTTTAGTCTACGTTGTTGCAGAATTTTTTTTAAATTGACTAAATTACTATAAATTTTTTCTTAAATTTGTAAGTCCTAATATCACTTCTTACTACAACCTTATTTTTTAATATTAAGAGCAGACTAATTACATAAATAAATTAAACTATACAGAATTGACAGAATTTATAGTGAGTTGTAGTCAATTAAAGAGTAGCTCTGATTAGAGACAGGCAAACTAGCGCGACGCCACCAGTGCGCCACCTAGTGCGACGATCACACCTATTACCTCAGAATCAACACTGTTTCTTTTTAGAAGAGGATTAGAACTAACACACGTGTGACTGACGTAAATTGACAAACTGTACACTAACACAAATCTTCACCACTACAAGTATGTTATTGCAAATTTTTATAAATATATGACAAATTTGTTAGTTAGGATATTTTACACTTACGTACAATCAATTTTAATCATTTTTCCTCCCAATTCTTTCTTAACAAGATTCTCGTTCCGAGTCCCAACCTACACGCAGATAAGCGTCATAATGGAAAAGGAGTGTAGGTTGAAAAATAGATCGGAGTAGCGCTTGATAAACCGCGGCTGCAGATTAACATAATGCTCCGACATTGACCTAGCGGAAAGTTTACGACCTAAATCTCGCCATCTAAATAACCAGTAATTTTTGAGTGAAAGGATCTCGTTAATAAAGTTCCCTCGCGGATCCGCGAGAAAAACTGGGACTTTCGAAAATCCACGGGAGGAAACGGCGCGCGCCGTCGGAGGCGTATCAAATTTTTGCTTTTACAAATTGTACCGCTCTAAGCCTCGAGTGTTTATTCGCGCTTGTATTATCTCGGCCTACATTCACACCCGCATAAAAACAGCAGGCCGCTTCGTAAGCTCCATTGTATCAGTGTGTATCGTTTCGCTTAAATAAACAAGTCATTTTTCGTTTCGTAATTTTTTTTTCCCCATCGTCATTTTATTCACAGCTAATCAATAATTTACTTCGAGCTAATTAACGAACTTGTGCATTATCATGGACGGGTTTGTTTAGTTCGGTATCGTGGACTGATGAAAACAGAAGCTTTCGGATGTGCATTTGTAATTTAATTTTGGTGCTACACGAAAATGCGATACTTTAATCTTCTTGCTTTATGTGTTGGTCGTAAATGAAAATTGTACTGCCTTCCGATTTGACCCAGGCGTCAGCATCGTGACGGACGCAAATTGATTTCGCCGAGATCCAACACCTAGTCATAGAGAACAGCGGTGCATATTAAACTAAATTTGATGCATATAATAATAATCGTTGTATCTATTTGACGTGAAATCAGGCTTCAGACTTTTGATTGATATTTTAGAAATTTGAATTAACTATTAAATAATTCAGAAAAAACTAACCTATTTAGGAAAAAATTTGATGTTTTTTAATAATGAACGGATTGATATACTCTTATTATGAGAAAAGTTAATACAAACACAAACAATTTATATTAAAATATCACAAATTACTAAAATTACATACTACAATTATACTTCCGTGAAACTATTAATTAAAAAATCTAGTAATTCTTTGTAGCCTACTTTTCTTAAACACGTAAATACAACGTGAAGAAATAGTAGTAGAATGATAGTAGAAAATGCTTCACATATACCTGACCCATCAAAATTTGACGATTTCTTAGGAAACGAACAAAACGCCATTCGTACATCCCGAATTGAGGAAACAATTTCGGTACTTTAAAAAACATCCTAATTTCGAGTGTAATTATCTTGTTTCCATTAAAAAAGAGAGATGCTGTTTGCTGCCGCGTCACGATTGCGTGTTGCGATACACCCATAAGCGCGTCCTTTTTTAATTCCAGTCTGATGGAAGAGTCACACCGTGAAGGCTGCCCGCAACATCTAGGGCATGCCCTTCCCCGAGAAGGCACGTCTCGTAACATTTTTAATAATGGCAATTACGGAGAAACAATCGGATCGATTTTTCGCGTTAAAAAGTACGACGGCTGGAGATGGGGATCGGCGATAATTCAAGAAGACATTACAATGATGCTGAATTATTTATGAATTATCTTAAAATTGCATTAACGGTAGGCCGATAATTGAGCCATCATCATTACACACGGCCTGCCCGAGATACTTTAATTCGATAAACGCCTCACACGGGGGATACATTAAGTGCCGCAAAAATTGCGCTTCCATAAAATCGACGTTAAAAACGAAGGATATTTAAGCACGTATTAATTGTGCGCTCGTTAAACGCGCCCCCCGGCACCCCGGGCTCCTATAGAATTCGATCGATGTTTGTTTTCGTATTACTTAAAACCCAATTGTCGACACCAGCGGTTGATAAGGCGTCATTGTACAAAAATAAAAGAAACAACGAGAGATTCGATAACAATTAACGTAGCCGCGCCGCGAAACAGGCACGCGTAGCAGATACAGGCTTTATCTCGGCGTTGACGTAAGCCGACGTAGGTATTGTAATATAATCCGCGCAAATGTTTTCGCCGTTTGAAAATTCCTTATCGCCGCAAATTTTCACAGATACGCCGTCGATATCACAATGAAGCGATCGATAAATTATCTACGAGCGAGAAAGAATGACAAACATCCTCCAGACTCGCCCCCCTCCTCCTCCCCGTCACACGCTCCGCTCGAAAAATGTATTTACACCGAAATACATAAGCACGTGGCTAAACAATGACGGCGGCGTTTCGTGCGACGATATTGTCGGGCTTCCGGTTTTTTTTTCGCGGAGGAGAAGAGAGAGGGGGGGAAAAAGGAATATCACGACCTCTCGTTAGAAGCCGATTTACGTAATGCCGCGACGTGTGTGTTTTGTGCGGAGACCGCGGCGCTGGATTATTTTAAACGCGAATTAGCGTCGCGCGTCGGTGCTACAGTCGTAATTTTTTTTTTAATAGCCCACGTGCGCTGGGGCGTTTTGCATGCAACGGATTTTTGCGCAGTTTCACGGAATTTGTATAGTACCGGTGTGTCTGATGTGTGTTTGGAGAGGTCTGCGCTTGTCATATTTTCGTAAGCTAATAAGATTAACAAAAATGCTTGCTGCTCTTTAAATCTTGAATTCCTGGATAAAGGATTTCGATCAAACGTTAAAGAAAAAATATTTCAGAACAAACAACTTTAGCATGGGACCTTAGGGGAGCCGCGCAGTTCACAAGTACACTGAGAGAAATGTTTTGGTAAATTTTACAAAAAGTTTAGTAAATTTTACTAGATCTGGTGGAGACTTTTAGATGTACCATAACGGAACTGTTAGCCATGAAATTTTACAATGATCTACTAAAAACTATTGATCTATATGGTAAAAATTTTATAATTTACAGTCTGTAACCAAAATATTTCCCTCCGTGTAATAATAAGATATTTCTTCGAAAATTCTACAGATAATTAGAGAAAATTGTACCACTAAAATATGAATTTCGCACTTCTTAATAAACTCGCTAGAAAAATATTTGTTGTTGAAAATATGGTAACGGCTGTATTTAAGTTTTATATATGATATCATCGCACTACGTAAACAATAAATGCAGATAAATAAATTTAATAAGCATCACACATTTACATAATGAGCATGATGTGGAAGAATAAAAAAATCCGAAAATCACTCCATTTAAATGAAAAATTGATCTTCTCTAAGCTTGTTTGTCTCAATTGTCACTCGAATTTAGTGAATTTTCCATTCTTTTACATTTTTGACAACTTTTGTCGATTGCTCTATTTTAAGTTTTTCATGCGCGTATTCAGGATACCCTACATTTCACGGATATTATGGCAATTACTATTGATTTTAATGAATTTTACACTAGTTGAGTAATACACATTATAATACATGTATATATCCTTCGTCAAACGCGAATTTTCAACTGGCGATACCGTTTATGATAAATGATTAATTGAAGAAAAAGTACATAAGTCCTAATGAGATTTTTCACTTACATAGGCCCAATTAGTTTTAGATTTCCCCTCGTAATGATTATATCGATTGCTGATTAGCATGGGACTCGGATTTGAAAAATCGTTACAATTGAAAGGAATTTTAGAAACTTTCGGCTTATACCGAATGCAAGATTAATTATTTTTAGACTAGAAAAGTATTTCGTATGCGTTTCAGGAAATCATTATAAATCAAATGCATGTATTTATACATATTTTTCGTACATGTACCTATAATTAACCATTGGTGTAACTAATGGTATAAATAACTATTTTAAATTCAATATGTTTATACTATCATTCACATTAATCAAAATTACGAAAAATATCCTTAACTGGGACAAAATTTGAATATACGAATTCTTTCCATTAACTTCAATCGTTGATGAAGTTTAAAGCTACATTAATGTTCGCCTGTTAAATTTTGAAAACTTTATTCTCATTCGCACATAGTTCGAAAATATAATCGCCTAAAAATCTATTTTCATTCTCGTTAATATTAACAAGTTTATTCACTTTACATACTAATTATCGGTAATCCAATGCACACCTATCGATCAAAAGATCCAGCAGAATAAAAATTTGATGCATAAATATTTATTTTCGAAGCTTCTCCAATTAAAATTTCCATCCTAAACCGTTTAAAATGCAAGAAAGCGACCACGCAATCTTACGGGAGAAATAATCCCGCAGCGTTTCGAAAAAAACCTGTCAAATTCTTCGAAAATACATCGCGAGCAGCGAGACGCATTCACGCACGTAGCCCAGTGTGCCACTCTTTCGAATCTAGATCGAACTCGGCTTCGAAAGAAAAAAGGCAAATAGAGAGCCCCGTGCCCGATCGACATTGATAGGAGATATGCAGATGAACTAATACGGAGGTGCCTTGGGAGAGCGCCCGGCAACAAAAAAAGAGGGGGGGAGCTCGAATAAAAAGATCGTCGGTGCTGATAGCGCGTCGCGCGCCAAGTGAGCCGAGAAAAAAAAAGAGAGGCCACGCGTATACCTCGTCGCTATTATACGGCGGGGATCATGAGAGAGGCCCTCGTGAATGAACAGCGCAGCGCGCCTGTCTCTAATTATCTCCCCGGCTATCGAACTCGCCGTGATTTCAAAAGCCGCGAGCTCCGAAATTTCTCCTCCCGCGGTATGTACACCGTGTACACGCAGAGGAGAGCCAGCAACAGCCGGAGAGAGAGAAGATAGATATATCCTTCATTTATCGAAATTGTAAAATTAGGATTTCATTCATATATCAAAATAACAATAATTACTGTGCAACAAATATCAGTGTAGTATATCGTGATCTGTAAGGAAGACTAGTATATTTTAGAATTTCAGAAAAAGAGCATTGCTTTATTATAAACAAAGATTTTTATAAATGTACAAAATGTCATTAAAAAATACTTAATTATGTTGCATTTTAATAATGCAAAGACCGAAGTATTTAAATTCAAAATTATACCTTTTCTTTAACAGTTTAAATAAAAAAGTATGGCTTTTTCGGAAATATGAAATATTACACAACATAAATTGCCAGACAGTTACTTATAGCTTTTCTAGTAGTAAATGACGACTAGAAGTTATAGTAAACTTTTATATAACTACACTGGAATAGTAAAATGTATATAGTAAAATATCTATATAGTATAGTAATAATAAAGTGTTTAGTCAATCTTACTACTTTAATATAACTATGTATAAATGTTATGTTCTGTGCCCATAAAAAAACTATTTATTATTATTTAAAGAACATTAAATCTAAAGTAAAATCTACTATAACAATCGTAAAAATAACTAAACTAACTTTTTGCGGTAATTTTTAGTACAACTTCTAGTCTACATCATATTATATTACTAAAACACCGAGTAACTTTCTAGTAATATCTGCAAAAGTTTTGTTCAATCTAGGAAAATTAACATTATTTTGATTCTTTTCTCACAATCAGTGTATCAAAGTCTAGTTGTACAGTCAGAGCGAAAGAGAGCGAGAGAAAATAGCGGGGGGAGAGTGAAGATAGCAATCGGGCCTCACGAGGCGAGATTTTGATTTCCAGTAGGGGCAAGGCCTGTGTTTAGCGAGCGGCAGATGATGAATGGCCGGTATTTACGCTTCGGCTCTGGGCTAGTTTGGCGCCTAAGTAAGTGCTTGCGCAAACAGCGTGTTGTGCCGCGCCCCCTCCTCCTCGGATGCAGCCGCGCGTCTGCCGGGATGACGGGCGGAACAATGTCGAGGCGAAGCTTTCGAGTGAATCGCGCCGGGGCGTGGAAAGCGCGCGAGAGTCTGTGCCGTTTGCGCGATAAGGCCAGCCGCGACGACGATTAACTTATCGAGAGAAAGAGAAAACGTCTGTGCCCGCGCGCCACGTGATTCAGCCAAGGAGGACGGCGCGAGCGCGCGGGACGCTTAATTATTTTTTAATAGACGAGAGCGCGCAACGCGCGTTCTTAGGCAACGCCGCGCGCGCGCCTTGACGAAAATCTTCGACGGATATGTGCGTTAATGAAACCGTTCGTCTTTGCGAGCAATGTGTTTATCGACTTTTCGTCGTGCACGAGTAAACTGCGGGAATGAGGCTTTTAAAACTGTAATTAAGGTAGTTCGCCGATCTTTCGACTTATTTAGATTCTCATAAAATTTTGTTTATATGCTAATCTTCATGAGTTTTATATGTGGTTAAAATGTTTTTGGCATAACCGGTATAATAGTACAATTCGATGCAAGTGCGAGAATATAATTTTTAATCTTGTGCGATGCGATAAGGTCACACGAGACTAAAATCACCTCCTCGCTTATGTATCGAACCCTATTTTTCGATACAACGTGTGCAAGGTACGATTTTATGCAGCTGATTGTGAATAAGCTTGCGGAAAATCGTATCTTTGCGCACGGCGAGTCGAAAAGTTAAATTATGAAGCTCTAATGTTTGTTTTGCAGATACTATGCCTATAGTGTTCCTTCGTGAAAAGTCCTTTTATCGATACCGATAAGAATTTTAGTTAGATATTTTGCAAAAACTAATATAATATATGTTGCAGAATTATTGTGATGTTGCCGATTTGATATCTTTCCACTGTTTCCGTCATATATTTTTAAATAGACTTATAAAAATTATACCTTAATATTTTATATTTAAACCCGATTTAATGAAATTTAGTGAAGTGTGGTAATTAACTACTGTAAGAAACTACATAACATTACAGTTTTTATATGTTTGTTTATTAGACAAACAAAACCTTATGGTTGAACATTAATAGCCTGCGTTTGCAAGTGCAGAATCATTGCATTAAAGAATGGAATGGAATAGAATAAATAGAAAATAGTAATGTAAAAAAGGCTCTACATATAATTTAAAAGTATATTATTTAATCTTTTTATATTGCTGCATAAGATACACATGTAAGCTAGAGATTGACAGCTAACCACGTGTTCAAATCAGAGCCAATGCAATCGTAAGAATAGATGGGTTCACTTTCAAGCTCATCATTTCTTTAATAGAGGATAAGTTATATAAGTAAACCTACAGAGGTGAATCGAGCCTGCGCATAATCTGACAGACAAAAGACCATAACAGCATTTGTTGAGAAAATTTAAATAACATTGGACCAAGAACCTTTTAAAGTTCATGTCTCATTCAGCACAATTTTAAATAGCCAAAACATTGTAAAAAGTTGCTAAAGTATTGTCAAAAAGGAGGACGTAAATACTTGGCAAATGGATACTTTCTTTTCGGTAAAAAATGAGTTTCAATGAAAATCTCATAAAAGTAAATTTTTTGTTTCTAGAAAAGAGTTTTGTTCTCAGTAAAACGATATGAAAAAAATAAAGAATCAAATTAACAAAAATATAAAGATTTAAATTCATATATATTTGCTACAGCACTATTTAATTATTTAATTAACCGTCTTAATAAAATTTTTAATTTTGTTTTAATACTATAGCTACTTACTAAAATTCAAATCCTATTAATCGTATTTTCGTTTTATTCAATAAATTTTCTAATTCAATAGTACCATAGAGGTAAATTATTTAGATAAATTATTTAAAAAATTCTCTTATTAAAACGAAAAATTGTTATTGTCGCAGTAACTAAGAACACGTACGTAGAAGTGAGACGGTTTCCCTTAAGTGACAATAATGGGAAAATTAACATTTTATCTTATTGGTAAAAAATGCAAATATCAGTAATGTGGATCAGTTCACCTGATTCGCGGCGACAAAAATAGGCTATGATGCAGGTTATATATAAAATATCTGAAAACCGGATCTCACTGACTTTGAAGTGGATTTAGAGCCGAAGAAAATATTTTAATTTTAAATCCATTCTAAAATATTTCGAAAGATTTTAATCTATACAGAAAGTAAGGATAGTTCAGTGACTCTGACTTCTTTAGTAAGGAAAAAAACTACATTCAATTCTTACACAATGAAGACCATTGACTTCGAAACTATTTAATTTTCAAGTAAAGTGTCATTTTCATTCATTTGAAAACTTTACAACTTCATTGTAAACAAGTCAGTAACTCCTACTCCGGTAAGAAAAAAATCGACAATTCAAAATTTACATACGTAAAAATGCAAATTCTATTGAAGCTGACAGAATTCAACTTGAAAATCTTTTAATTGTCGTCCATTTCTTAGTAGATTTTGATCTTGAAAATTGTATAAAGACACCTCAGTGACTTAGCCTTCCACAAGAAAAATATGCAACATTCAAATTTAACTCATAGAAACGTAATATAATAGACTTTGAAGTTCTGTTGAAGCCTAGAAAGACTATCATAATGCTCATCTGGTCGATGTTTTTCGAAAGTCTTCAATCCAGATAAGCTCAGGCAGTTCAGTGACTCTGCCTTAGGAAAAGCGATCGCGGGGGTCAGTTTCGCCCTGCCCCATCCGACGAAGTTAAGAGGACGTTCACATCTGAATGTGAAAAAGGCCGGTTCGGGATCGTACGGAAAAGTGCCAAGGCGACCAGTCCCGGGTGCTGCGCCCGGTTTTCTCCCGGCGTCCGGCCTTCGAGAGTCGAATTCTGATGCACCTGCCGCGCCGGCAGCTAGCCGCACCGTTAATCGTATTAGGCCGTTGCTCAACGCGCCTGGCTACCGCGCGAGGGTATATGTACACGGACAGGCGAGCCGAGACTTTCTCGTAAGGCGATCGCTCTGGGCGCAGGCGGACGGGTAATCCGCTCGGGGCGACAATTAAGTCGCCGATTACGCTGGCCTCCCTTCTCATCTGTAACGAAGACAAAGCGCCGAAGGAGACGCGGGCCTACGCTGCTTTATTGCCTTCCTGTATGCTAATGAACGAGCGCCTTTGATTTATCGCGGGGTGTGCGGCGTCTTATAAAACAATAATGCCAGTGCCACCGAATTTGTCTCGTGGATACTGTATACTCTAAATTGATATTGTTTTAGAAATTGTGAATAGTGACACTTTTATTGTTTG